>SNQJ01S0257600.1:450-12439 GCA_010110895.2 Picea sitchensis
AAAGGAGATATAATATTAGGATAATATTATCTCATATGATATTGTCATATGATATTGTATTCTGAATTGGATATATTGTAAAAGGAGGTTTTCCCCTCGAAGTGGATTGTAATTCATTGAATTTTTATCACTTTTAAGGCATTGGATCATAACATTTGGTTTCGGATCCTTGATCCTAGGGTTTTTCTTCCTCAAGAAAGTCATCTTGGAATTTTAACTATAACTGTTTTTATGGGCCACTTGAAAAAGTGAAACTTGGAGGATGTTTAGAAGACATATCAGGGTATCTTTGGTATGAATTTAAGATTCTGTGCCATTGCAATTTCAAAGATACACCTTGTGGAAGATATATTTTTTTACTAGTCCTATAACTAGTCTCAAACAAGTGTTCCAGGTAAAACAAACATATCTTCTTCATATAGGATTTGAATTCTGTGAGACTAGTTTCATTGGAAATAGAATAGTCTATAGTATTTATGGTACAATTTTCAGAATTATATATCAAACATTAGGTGTGTGGAATTATGTACAAGTTCACTCTCCCAGAAAGGCCAACAATCAACAAGATTTGGTAAAGTTACCCATCCAAACTCCTTAAGTTCCCAAAATTTCCCATATTGTGCTTCTAATCCTCTTGTAAATAAAACCCAAGTATAATGATAAAAATGGGGCTGCCTTTTTACTATCCATTGGTACCATTGATATGGTTTTATCTCAAAGTTCAAAGTTTCTATGTGAATCCTTTTATTATCATCCATAACATCATGTAGTTCAAAATATTGCTCAATTTGGTTCACCCAGGTAAAGACCTTTGTTCCATCAAACTTCTTTAATTCAATCTTGGTAATGTTGAATGTAGGACCCCCGCTGTAGTTAACTCCACTATTAGAGTTAAATCCACTAGAAATGTTCTTATTATCGCTAGGATGTTCAACCTGAATACTACCCTTATTTTCATGTGATCCTTGTATTTTGATATCTCCTTTAGGGGGTCTATCATATGGATCCTAGGAGATCATGGAAGACAAGGAATTTTGCAATTCCTTCATAGATTTTTGTATTTCTATTTTATTTTCATCCATCTTCTTATCCATTTCTTGCATTTGTCTTTGTGAGTTTACAAACTCATCCTTTATTATTTACCCAACGCACAATTCATTAAGTTGTTCCTCTAATTTGGATAGCTTGTTATGAATGTCCTCATTTTCTTCTTGAGTTATAGATGAGACTTCAGGAGGTTTAATTGGTGTTGACATCTTATTTGGACCCATGTAGAATACAAATAATAATACTCCTCTTTTTCCTCTTTATCATTTTAGCACTATGTAAATTGCTTGGCTGAGGAAGAAAATCACAAAGGTAACCATAAAACCACTTTAGAATTGAAACTAGCCCTTTCAGTTCAGAGAGGGGTCTCTCTTGTCACTTGGTCTCTGAAAGATAGGTTTTATTTTGATGATCCATGGCTAGATATTTGTTTAAAGGAAAAAATTTATAAATTGTGCTGGCAAGAAGGAAATGAATTTGTTGGGAAATTGAGTCAACTTTGAAGCAAATGGAACTAATTGTGACTGGTAGGTAGAACTATCAAGGAAGCAAAGGCTAGGTATGTGATAATCTTTCAGTTTTTAAATTTGTTTTTATAGGTTGGAATAAGGAGAAAAAAAATACCAACACTCAGAGCACCAGTTAAGATGAATTCTGATTGAGTTAAGAAGAAATGACAATACTTAAATCACTTGAATCTAAAGCATCATTTTCAGATGAATTTCAGACCATTTGTTTTCCAATTTAAGCATATAAGAATTTGCAGATGAAAGAGAAATAAAAAAATAATTACATACATTAAAGAGGACATGGAATTCAGATCACCACCAAAATAATCTCTGGTATGAAAGTTCCGGACTTCTGCACTAATATTTCATTTAACTTCAGGAAATTTACACAATGTTCAAGACAAATTGTCCTTTGTTCTTCTGCCAACCCCTTTTACATTCAAAATGATCAAATATATAAGCCAAATACATCCCTAGGTTAGATAAGTCTGACTTCACTACTATCCTTTAATTTTGGATCTAATCACATCAAAGAATGAACAAACTCTAAACTACTTGCTAAAAATAGAAGTTCGTCTTAACCATACTTAATGCATAACAATATTATTGAAAATAAATATTCTCTAGTATATTTTCGACTTTGAAGCTGATGTGAGTCATTTGGGACAGCTGGAGACGAATCTGAGACTAATTTGAACACTGCCAAATCTCCTTGACATAGTTTTGTAGCGATTTGCTGCAGCTCGTTGTGTAACTACAACCTACAATAGTTGCATAGCGAGTTTACACAACGTGCTTGTCTTCTTCAATAAACTTCATTTAGATGGTGGTTGCAGCATTGTTGGAGGTTGAAAATGACTGTTGTATTATCCATCAAGCATTACCCATTGTCATTTAACCCTCTGTTTACTTACAACACTTGTGTAGTGTGATATCGTTATGCAAGTTTTGTACAATGTTATTTTCCAGACAAAAACTCAAAACAGATTATGGTTTTTATCAAAAAGAAAAACTATGAAAAACTAAAATCTATATCTCAGCCACCTCTGCGAGTAGGTCTAATTTTCCCCTGGCTTCATTATGAACCTTTATCCTTATCTTCAGAGACCGATTTTATTTTCTCAATGACACATTTTGTCTTTTCAGGTTTATCACTTGCCTAAACAAAAGTGCATTTCTTCTCAACTTTGACTAGGAATTTGAGAGAGTTGCACATGCATTTTTTATGGCTGGTCTGCACTCCTGAAAGTGTATCTCAAAATTTAGTTATGATATTTTGTTCTCTTCCTTGAGATGAATAATTAGGTATTGAGCTTCCCTTAATTGTTTAGTGAGCCACTTGATAGTTTTCTCACCCTCTCTAGGTGAAGTGTGAATGTTTTCAATTGATACAGGCTGGCCCTATGCATGTTTTTCCTCTACAAGCTTGTATTATGAACTTATCTTTTTTGCTGAGGATCTTTTTAAATCGACTTTAGGCTTAGTAAACTCCACTGTTTTAGGACTTTTCCTAATTTCTTTCCCTTTAGAATCTTCCAGAACCTTTGAAATTGTTTCCTTATTTGAACCTATTTCATCTTATGGTGTTTGAATGTTAGAAACCCTTTCAACCAATTTCCTCTTCATCTCCCTGTTTTAATGATAGGATTGAGCTATGACATGTTGAACTTCTTTAAGCTGATCTTTTAAGTCTCTGATTATTTTGTCTTTATCTCCTGAATGCACTTGATCTTTATCCATTTCTTGATCTGAGTGTTCAATAGATTGCGTATGCAGTTCAGGTACAAGTAGTCTTTTGGAAACTGACCTTGTGATTGGACTATTCAATTTTGGTGTTTCATCCACCTCATCAGGAAAGTGTAGCTTTATACCCTTCTTCTTAGCTTGTTGGCTTGGTGAATAATTTTCAATTTCCTTTTCTTTCCCTATGCCTTGTTCAACAGATCTTTTCTCTTTCCCACTTGAATCTTTAGAATCCACTTTCTCAACAGATGAGGGGGTGTCTCCTTTGGGGTCTAAAGGAATGTTTGTTGAAGCTAAGAAAGAGTCCCAGTCTCTGTTCAATTTCCTAAGTTCTTCCACCACTAGTAACTTTACCAGAGAGAAATGAAACAAACTGGTCTTAAGATGATCATCCCTAGCCTGTACTCTGTCTGACATTTTACCTAAGCTTATGTATAGGTAAAAAGGTAAAATTAAAATATTATTTCCTATGAAATGCATTAAAAGTCTTATATGATACTGGTACACTTTGTCAAACCTTCCCTCACAAGTGAAATATTGTTGAACCACTCTTAACAACTTTTTATAATGCTTCAATATGCATTCTCTTGGAATAGTAGCACCAAACTTCTGCTTTTTATACTTGGGTTTCAAGAAATCAATGTAGAAAACTAGATCAAGAGGCATGCCTTTAAACCATTTCTCCCCCTAAAAGGGAATCTCGGTTGCAGTAGCTACTGTCTCCTATGATACCTGGAAAGTAATATTGACGATATTCGTCTGGACACCATTGAAGTTGAGGGAAAAGTCCTTCGTTAATTGCACATTGTATCCTTGAATATTTTTGAAAAATCTCATGCACCCAACTTGTTCAAAGGAAACCCTAAATTCTGGATCAAAATTTACCAATTTCAAGCTCTGTGGTTCACATCTCAACACACTACCTCCTTTATTGTATTTCTTTTTCTCTTGAGTTTCCATGTTGCAGATGTAAGATAAAATACAGAGACTAGTAAGGACAAGGAGTTTCAATGGCTAAAGCTCTGACATGGAACTTTACAAAGCGAAAAACAAGATTAGGGTTTATTCAATTGTATCAATGGACTCATCAATATGATAAAAGAGTCTCTAGAACTCATGAATATAGGTGCATGATACTTGTTAGACACAAAACACAATCCTTCAGTCTTTGCGCAGAGGAATTTTGGGAAACAAAGGATGTGTAGTGTGTAATTGTTGTGTGAAATTTGTGTAGCGGGCATACAGAGCTTGCGTAGTGAGCTGGACTGGGTTTGCGTAGCAGGTGGGGTATGTTGAATTTGCTAAAGGAAAGGGGTCTAATCGATGGTCGAGGGTCCTTTGCAATGAAAAATGGGTGGGGAAAGACATGCATATTTCGAGCAAAAAACAATTTGAAATGTGATTGGACCGTTTAGGATGACATGACAGTTTGGGTAGCACCAAGCAATTTGCGCAGTGAGTTTACACATCGTGTGCAATTTTTGCAGGCCAAGTATGAAAATCATTTTGAAAGATAATAAATATGACATTATGACCTTTGATGACTCTCTATCTTTCATAATGTGTCATTATATTCCATGACATCCCTTGCAAAAATATTTCACCTAGACTTTATGACTTGACTCTTTTTGACATACCACTTTAGAGTTTATAGCAACAATTTTAGACCAATGACTCAAAGACCTTGAAAAACTTTCATGAAAGAAAAGTCTTTTAAAAAATACACACTCAATGACTCAATTTTGGAATGCATTGGTCTTCCCAAGACCAAAGCATGAATTTGAAAACTCTTGACAAACCTATAACCTTACCTTGAAAATAATGACACTAACATTTGGCTCCAATGGGGATGATATCCTTCCTATGAGGAAAAAAAGAACAACAGACCATGTGCCTAAACATTGGGCTTTATTTACTTTATATCTTAACTCAAAAAACTCTAAAGAGGAAAAAATGAACTAACAACTTTTTATAAAATTGACATACACTAGAAAAATTCAACGGAACCTTAGGGCCTTCACCTCAGGCTTCAATTTCTACTGAATGATTACCTCAACTGATCTATCTGAAAAATGTTTATTTACAATGAGATGAAAGATCAAAATTCTTTAAGTAAAGTAGTGCTTGAGAAACCTTCCATTCACAGGCCCTCCACCAATGAGATCTCCATTGATTTCTTATAGCAGATAAACATTGCTTCCATGATAAGCTACAATTCTAAATGGTCCCAGCCAGAGGTGATCAAACTTTGCATGCTTGCCTTTATCTTCATTTCTTGCATCACATTTCAGTACTAAGTCACCAACCTTAAAATCATCAACCTTTATTCATTTATCAAACACCTTTTTTCATTTTATCCTGATGCAATTATGCGTTGTTGTATACTTATTCTCTCATTTGTTGTACATGAATCAATTGATTAATCCTTCTTTGAATATCATTTAGTTCAAATTCTTTTTCTTGTAGCAGTTTTATAACTAGTAGCCCCAATGAGGTAGGGAAAACTGCATCTATGCCATATACTATCTGGAAAGGTGATGTAGCAATATACCTCTTTGTAGTAATCCTATCAACCCATAATGCATATATGAGTTTCTTGTGGCAATCCTTTTTGTTTTCCTGTAGCATTTTTTTGATAATTCTTGTTAGACTCTTATTGGATGACTCGACTAATCCATTACCCTGTGGGTAATAGACTGGGGAATGACCAAGGGTTATGTTGTAATCATTGCAAAACTTTTCCATCCTATTAGACTTGAATGTTGCTGCATTATCAATTATTATTTTCACTGGGCAAAAAAACCTAGACATAATGTTACTTTCCAAAAATTGGATAATGACATCATCAATAACTTGCCTTGTTGGTACTGTTTCAATCCATTTAGTGAAATAGTCTGTAGCTGTCAATATCCATTTATGTTGAGTCGAATATGATGGATGAATCTCTCCTATAAAATCAAGGCCCCATTTGCTAAACGATGCTTCAACGAAAATTGGTTTTAAAGGTAAGGGAAACAATTTCCTTTTTCCATAAAAAATATGACATTCATGATAGATTGACACCTCCTTGTATACATCAAAGAAAATTCTAGGACAATAAAACCCTGCTCTTAGTATATTATGCACTGTGGTTTTCCAATAATGGTGCCCTCCATAGTAACCCTTATGTAATTCTTTGATATCTTGTTTTACCTCATCTTCCAATAAGCAACATAGAAAAATCTCCCCTGGATCCTTCCAATACAAAGAACCATCAAGAATACAAAATTTGGATGCTTTTAATTTTAAGAAACTAGATTTTGTTTTGCTTAGTTCAGGAGGAGCTTGTAAATTTATCAACACATATATAATGTCAACATACCATGAAGATTCAAGAAACTTCTGGGATACCTGTGGCACTATTTCTTCTTTTGAATTTTCTGATAGATCTGCAATAAAATTTATCCCCAAAACATCATAATTTGATTTTGTCATTATTTTGGAAATCCCTTGGCCTTTGATCATCTTTGTAGGCTTTATCTCCAGATTGTATTCTAACAAAATTGTTATCCGTTTGAATCTTCTTCCTTCAGGATCAGACTGGGTCAGGATATCTTTCACAACATTACTGGGCACAAAAGCAACAACATGAGAATGTAAAATGTAAAATATAAATTCTTTTAGGGCCTTTACCTGTGCATATGCTTTCTTCTCCATGAGTTCATACTTCAATGGGGAATCTCTTAAGGTTATTATGTAATAGGCTATGGGACTTTCAAAATGTTGTTCATTCTTCTACAACAAAGCCCCAACAATAGTGTGTTATGATGCAAAAGAGAATAAGATGAAATCCTTCGCATATTATGGACTGGCTAATACTGGTGCATTATTCAATGCTACCTTTATATCCTCAAAGGATTTCCTAGCTTTTGGAGTCCACTTTATCTCACTTCCTTTCCTCAACATGCTCATAATGAATTTTATGATTTCTGCCAGATTGGGGATAAACCTCAGAAATTTTACCCTTCCAATAAAATATTGTACCTCTTTTTTGCTCCACGAAGTATCAATTTTCAGAATGGAAGCTACCCTACTGGGATCTATATTTTTTCCTTCTTTCGAGATGATATGACCAAGTAGATTTCCCTCTTGCATTCCAAATTTATATTTTTTGGGATTTAATGAAATGCCAAATCTCCTACACTTCTGAAAAACCCTTTTTAGTTTTTTTAAATGATCATCACCAAAATTTGAAAAAATAGTAATATCATCTAAATAAATGACAATGAACTTATCATTTTCATCAGCAAAATCTGTATCCATAGATCTTTAGAATGTTTCCCCTGCATTCATAAGCCCAAAAGGAATTTTGGCATACAAGAATGTACCCCAGGGTGTTTTGAAGGTTGTCTTCTCTTTATCATCAAGATGCACCATGATTTGGTTGTATCTAGAAAAGTCATCTAGCATCAACATTTCCTATGACCCAACTACTTTCTGCAAAATATAGTCCATCTTGGGAAGAGGATGGTTATCTTTGAGGTAAACCCTGTTCAGATTTAGAAAATATACACACAACCTTATTTCACCACTTTTCTTTCTGACAAGAACTAAGTTGGCCAACCATTTAGAGAATCTCAAAGATACTATAATCTTTGCATCAAACAATTTTCTTACCTCTTTCTCAATTAATGGCAACATTAAAGGATTAATCCTTCTCAATTTTTGTTTAAATGGTTTTTGATTGTGTCTTATTGGAATAACATGTTGAATAATATTTGTGTCATAAACCTTCAAATATTCATATCTCCAAGCAAAAACATCTGGAAAATCCTTCATTAAGATGATATATTTCTCCTTGATTTATGGGCCAAGTGTCTTGGACAGTTTGATTATTTTAGGATTTTCCTGAGTCCCAATGTTACAATCATCTATTTCTTCATCATTTGGAGTGACTTTGGGGTTCCTTGCCATATCATTATTGTCAAATATCTTTTCCAATGGAACCAAACCCTTAGGGATGACATTATTTTTTAGTTGAACAATGTCTCTACCAACAATATGATTTAGGAAAAAATCTTCATTTGGAAATATACCTGCATCTTCTTCCTGATCAAAAATATTTTCCTCATCAATATTTGTGTTGGCAAACTCATCAGTCATTTGGAGAAATCTTACCACTTGTTTATCATCCTCAAAAATATTCCAATTATTGATATTATCAGGTTCTATTGGTCTATGCTTGAATTCAATCTCATATTTTCTATTAGGAAAGATAGGAATCTTGAAAATAGAAGATGAAGTGGTTAATGCATCAACAATAAAAAAAATTCCTCTTGGAATCACTGAAATATTGTATTCTGTGAAATTTGCAAGTACATCAAGAACTATATTTATGTATGCCCTCATCCTAGGATTTTTAGATTGATAGATTCCCTTAACCTGATTAATCACAAGCTAGAAATATCCATGTACATATATTCTTTTTTCCCCCAAATCTTTCAATGTGTTCAAACCCAAAATCAATGCCTCATACTCAGCCATATTATTTGTACAGTCAAAAGAAAATTTATAAGAGAAATATTTGAACTTGATTTAGGAGGGATTATCCAAACACCTGCTCCAACTCCTTCTTTACTAGGAGCTCCATCAAAATTCATATTCCACATTTCTTCATCCTCATTATTTTTCTAATCTGAATTTTTCCCTACTTGTTGATCTTCCTTATCTTTCACAGGGAGTTCAAGAATCTTTGGATATACTTCTTCAAAGCACAGATCATTATAAAAAATTGAAGAACCAACCTCAGTGTCAATAGAATAAATAGGATGATTATTGGGTTTTCTCTTGCTACTCACCATGTACTTCAACAATACTCCCATGTATAGTCTCCTTTCCTGACCAAAAACTGGTATAGTTGCATAAGACATATCCATATGTAGATTACCCTTCAATTTTACAGCCCATGACCTTGACAACAACATGCCAAACTTTGGAGGGATGTCAATATATAATACATCCATGACCAAATTCTTTGATGGGATTTGAGATAAAGACACCACTAGGTCTTTGATTAAGCCTAAACACTTTACCTTCATTGAATCAAAAGAGAAAAAATATTTATAAGGTCTAGTGATGTCCAAACCTAGTTCATCCATGATTACCTTTGGAATCAAATTATGAGATGCTCTTGAATCTAGCATTGCATTGTGTTATCACATATAGTTGTCAAGGGAAACAAGTTTTCCAAGTTTGTGGTCTGCACAGGAAGAGTCCAAGCGCAACATTCAAAATAAGTCCATTTCGGGATGAAATATAGTAAATCAGACAGGTTCATGTTTCAACGACGTAGATCCCGTATACAGTTCAGATTAGTGGCTCTTATATAGTTGGAGTTTAAAAGTCACGCAAGGATTAACGACTAGCCAAGCGTCCTGAAGTCCCGAAGTAAATTTGAGCCATTGAAGGTTGAGGACACGTGTCGGAAGATCTCACACTTCGAGAATTCGACACTTCATAGAATTGCGTGATCAAGCAGAAGAGAAAGGCCTGAAGCCCAAAATCCTGAAGTGAATCTTGGTCATCCAAATCAAGAGGCCACGTGTCACCAGATCTCTAACTTAAGGAATTCAACACTTCGAATAATTGCACGAGAAAGCAGGAGAAATATCTCAAATCCCTAACTCCCAAAGTAGTTGTGGACCATTGATCTAAAATCAACAAGAGACATTGATATTTGTAGCAGTATCACCTGAAGGCCTGAAGTCCCGAAGTAATGGTCAGATGACACGTCACTGCAGGACCAACCACTCCGCAGGTGTTTTTCAACTCAACACTTTGTGCTCATCTGTTAGAGACATGTGGAATCCATATAACGCTGACACATGACACTCATTTCAAGCATTTTTGGGAATTTATTCAGTCTATTTTTGAGTGACACATGTTGCCCCTCCGTCCACGATATGTCAGCATAGTGACGTCAGTTTTCCACATCAACTGCGGGAGATCATCCTCTGGGAAGTTCTCTTGTTCAAGCGCCAAGATTAGCACCATATCCATGCACAGTTTTAATGGATCCTAGAATTGCTGGGTAGATAAAATTTAGCGGTATCGCTAAATTTAGTAGGCATGCCTAGATTGCAGATCGCAACTAGATCAATGACCATGTTTCATTGCAGGGATGCAACATGCTCAAATGATAAAATTCTTGAGTGGTCCCGCAATTGAAACCATGGTATAGCAAAAAAGCTACGTGGTGGAAGGTGGTGAATTGTGGGCTCAAAAGCGGTGTGGATCCAAACTGCCTTTGACGGCCCCACAATCACATGCTTATATAACATCAAATCCAACAACAGCATGTGTGCACCCCCTAGGTGTTAAGCCGCGCTCCGATCTGGAGGAGGATTTAGTTAATGGAAAGGGATTGGTAGCTGAAACCTTAGCTTAGCCCATAAATATAAGGCATGGAAGCTATGACTGAGGAGATAGAGCTGTCATCCCAATCTTGCAGACCCATACTGGTCTGAGCTTGCGTCTGACAGGAGAAAACAAACATAGCCTGACAGAAGGATGCACAGACAAAAGATTTGAATGAGATGGCCAGGTCACACTCCTGGCAGTTTTGGACTGATCTGATTATAAATAGATCAGTTTAAGATTTTGAAATGGGGGGTGTTTTCAGAGGTTGGAGAGTCGAGAGATTTTTAGGAGCAGGGCTCTGTATTTTTCAGTTGTAAGCCTAAAGCCCTATATTATAGATATTATTTTATTGAAGATTCCTTTGAGTTGTTTTTATCAGACTGTCTCCTTAGTTTACATGTTGTCTTGCTTTTCTTTTCTAGATGTAATCTCTCTGATCTATGGATTCCTGAAGCGGTAGAGGATCTGCTGTCATATTGCCTATCTTTCATGGTTCATTAGACATTTTCTATTTTTCTCATCTGGATGTAATCTCTTTGATCTATGGATTCCTGAGGAGGTAGAGGATCTGCTATCATCATGCCCATCTTTCATGGTTCATCAGACATTTTCTTTTTTTCTTCTTGTCTAGAGGTAGCATATTTGATCTATGGATTTCTGAGGTGGTAGAGGATCTATTGTCATATTGCCCATGTTTCATCATTTATCACTCAGACACATTCTGTATTCATTCTCCTCATCACCACATAAATCATTTGTCTGATAGGCAATTTAAATTCCTTCATTAGTCATGATACTTATGACTCCATAACCCAATGGTCCTGAACTAATCTATAGCTACCTCTGTCATATTTTCCTCTCTCTGCAGTCTTACCGATCCACCTACTCAAACCATTTTAATCCAATTTACCTTTTTTTGATGGGTATTGGGCTTATCCTCTTGCATTCGGAGGGTGATTCTCAATGCTAACATTAATGGCATCATTGCTAGGGATGTAAGTGAATATATCTTCCCTGGGAGAACGCCAATGAAAAGATCCAGTTTTAGATGGTGAACTGAAGCTAGACACATTGTTATGACTGATCATATTTCACCATGGTGACTCCATTGTTTGAAAATATATTGGCGACTCCACTGGTTTGATATGGACAAGATTTTATCTTAGAGGTATGTTTTTTGCGATTTTTCAAAGATAGTTGGTTTCCCTAATCCAGTGCCTAGTAGAGATGAATGGGAAAGTAGCCTTCCTAAATTTCAAGGAGAAGAGTGGGAGGAACCAACTAAACACTTG
>SNQJ01S0257602.1:0-12439 GCA_010110895.2 Picea sitchensis
ATCTGCTAATGGCAATAGATATATCATGACTTTTATTGATGATTACACCAAGATGTGTTGGGTGTACTTGTTGAAAGATAAATCACAGGCTTTTGAAACTATAAAAATTTTCATGTATGGATCCAAAATGAAGCTCAGTCTTGTATTGGCTCTCTTCGTACTGATAATGGAAGAGAATATACATCTAATGAATTTGAAAACTATCCTCGCCAACACAAAGTTCAAACATCTTCACCTATAGACAATTACTCCCATGTCTAAATATGTACATTGTAACTGATGTGTCTGACCGATGGATCATTTTCACACAAGAAATGTTTCCTGGTATGGAAACATATAAAAAGGTTGCCCAAAAATTTCCTGAAAGGATGCTTCCAGGAAACATTCCGTATACATTTTCCACAAAGTGCGGTACCAAATGCCATTTTTGTACTGTAAAATGAAATTATTATTTTGAATATCAGGCATGGAAAGATCCACAACTTTTAAACTGACAACAAAACAGAAAACAATAAAGAAATAACTTTTAAAAAATGCAAGTTCTTCCTTAAACATATACATCCACACTACACAAATAAAAACTTTCCTTCCTACTGATACATCTATATAGATATATCTATTCACCGTTTCTTGAAATTTTGAAAGCATCATTTCTGAAATTCCACCATTTCCAAACCCATGCCCATTTCTTTGTTCAAGGTGTTATTGATGTACCTCTAACATGTAACAATGTCACAAATGATGCAAATCAATGTGCTCTAACAGTTTCAAAATGAAGTGTGACTTGTATTCCTTGTTTCTTCAGTGTTGTTCTGATTACGACACTACAGATTGTGAGCAAACCATCTACCCATAGCATCAGTTCATGCACTAGCAAAGGGTGTCAGACTCTTCTATATTCTTGTGAATGCCAGTTTCTCTCCAATCTTCTGGCAAAAGAAAGTAAGCAATTCTCAAAAATAATGTAGGTAAAATCCCAAGCCAACGAGCCTTGTGACTAAAGAAAACTGACAAAACATAATGTCTAAACATCCATGAAGATCTTGGAATATATAAATGCATCATACTATCATGAATTTAGATTAGTCCTAAATGTCTGAATCTGTGACTAATTCATGAAAACAAAAGCAATAATTTGGGAAAATAAAAAATAGGAACAAAAAACAAAAACTCGTGAACAAGTGTACGAAAATACATACCATCATACCAATCCATGAAGCAAGAATGTACTCCCCTATACTGACAGGAGTCACTGAAAGAAGATAATTTAGCATGTTGAATGGAAGTAGTGGAACAAGCCTAAGAAGCAAAACGATCTGCATAATAATAGGAAACAAATAATAAGCATTTACTCATAATATTACAAAGTCTTGTATTCAGTGAAAAAGGAGAAAACAATGAAGGCTCAAAAGAAAAGAAAAAAGGAAAAAGAATATATCCAATGGAGAGATAAAATAAGGCAAACCATATAGAAATGCAATTAGCATTGTCAAAAGCTATTATCTGCCCATAGAACTTCCAAATAATAAATTAAAGCAGGTACACAAGAAAACTAAGCAAACAAATTAATCTGTTTAACATAAAGCAAGTAATGTTTGAACTTTGAACACTAAAACCAAGATTGAACCTCATGGGGTTCTACATTCTTTTCTCCTCTTTGGAATTTTTCTTTGTGCTATATAAATCCCTCATTTAATTCTTAAATCTTTCGCACTTCTTTGTGGCATCATTTAACCATATACTTTTAAGGTCACTCTGTAAGGAATACCTCTTAAAAAATGCAAGGATGCTCACTATGGGCCATTGTTACTCAAGACATGGGAACAACCCAAATTATTTATATTCATGTGTTTTAGTAGCATGCTCTAAAAAAAATTTAAAAAGTCAGATCACATTAATTGATTAGGATCAAAATCTTATAAAAGTTTTAAAATATTGTTGAAGCAAGGATAACCCCTAGAGTGCCTTGCAAGGTTTTAAAAATGGAATTAAGCTTGATGTGTCATGATGCACCATATGGAAGGGTGAGAAAGGAACATGAAGGATATAATAAAACAACTTAATCAGACCTTGCCTTCAAAACATACAATTTTACGACTAACTACTCCCAAACATCAACAACATCTAACATGCAACAGTCATAACCATTCAATGAAAGAGTGACATCTACAGATATGAAAATTGGATTGTGTGGAAAAGAAGCTGCATCCTTCTAATTTTAATATGATATGTCATTATGAAGGATACTTGGTTGTAAATAACTCTAACTAATATAGATTGGGGAACAAATTCCAAAAGGACCCTCCCATTGGTGATTGTGTATGCTAGCCATCCCATGTCCACAATATATCTACCCAAATTGCAGCCCTTTGCATATCCATAGGATTCTGCTACCAAATATGATTACTATATTATGGAATTCAGGTGTTGGAAAGTGAGGAGTGACAACCTTAACTAGCAAAACTGGTAATATGCAATTCTTGAGCTGATAAAGTGTTTGATCAAACAACCATATATACATTATCATAACTTTGATTGAGAACCTAAATAGAGAGAGAAAAATAAAAAACTTCAAGTCAAATATGGTTGTTCCAGTGAGCTTATTACGTATTTCTAACAGTGACCAACTACTACTACAACTACACTCATAGTGAAGTAGATGATGACAATTGGTTCAAGAGACTTGAAGAACCATGGCCTTGGGAGGGTTTGGACAACAAACACAATCAAACTTGGCGGATGCCAAGGTTAGTTTTCGATGGAAAGAGGCAAAAGAGGTTTTCTAGGAAAGTGGTGCATCTGAAATTCTTTCCTTCAGCGTTGCAAACATCCGTGATTCATCACCGATGTGGCAGTTTTCGTGATGTCATAGCCTTCCTGAAAAACTGGCTTGAAAAAATCGGGATTTTTTCAAAAACATTGTGACATAGCTATTTTTTATAAAATATTGTGCCAAGATAGTGAAAAAACGAAAGGGCAGGGAAAAAATACCTATATAGGTTGGAAATCCGATTTTTTTACATTATGTTTCTCTGCAGCAGTTAAGGATCAAGAGCAAAGGAGTTCATCATCGTCTACCATCAGTCTTAGGACAGGCAAACAATCATTTTCATCGCCATCAAAGAAATTGTTTTGGAGTGGGGATTTATTTTTATCTACAGCTTTCAAATCCCGAAGTATTTGTTAAAATTCCTTCATATTCCACTGTGAATAGTTTTGTATGGAGATTTATGAAAGGGTTTGCAAAGTACATATTGTTTCTCTTATTATCGATTTTTCACGAGTTATAGAATGATTTTATGTCTGATTTTTTTACCAGTGTTCATTTATGTTCATTTATTTTGATTTTTTTGTCATAGGTTTGAACTTTGAAGTTGAACATCACCTTCCTAATATGTCAAACACTTCAAACCCATTTTGGCAATATGGTGAACCTAATGATGGTACTGTTAGCAAAAATTTCTACCCTCCAATCTCATCCGATAAACCTGGTATGACAGCGGTAAAAAACTTGGCTAATTATAGGAGAAATAGCCCCAGATGTCACGAGCTAAACCCCTCAAAATAGAACCTCTAAAAATAGGACCCGATAAAAATAGAACCTCTAAAAATAGGGTTCTCTAAAAATAGGGTTCTCTAAAAATAGAACCTCTAAAAATAGGGTCCTCTAAAAATAGTCTCCTCGTCCTATTTTTAGAACAACTGTGCACATCACCCTGGATCACTGGAATGACCTCGCCACATAAATACTGCCAAAAATAGAAAGTCGCATGAATACCCTTGGCTTCATACTCATTAATCTCATATTTCCGCAAGGGATCCAAATATGCAATCAGAACTATCATGCGGGCCCTGATGCTCAACCCGCTAAAAATAGTAAGTTGGGTGACATCATCCGGAAAAAGGTCCAAAGGACTCTGGATGCCTCAAGGATCAATACTGCGCTCTCGGAATCTGAATCTGGGCCCTGGATCAAAACCTGCCAAAAATAGCAAGTTCCTGCATGTCGCCCGAAAAAGTGTCATTGAGCCTAGAATCCTACAAGGAGTCATACTGTATGCTCAGAATTGCCCCAAACTGTCAGGAGACCCGTTGAAACCGTGTCTCCTAAAAAATAGCAACACCTGTATGTATACATATCTCTCTCAAAATGTATGAAAACCAAGTCAATTGTGTCTCTGAACTAAGCAGCCATGTATCAATCATGTGCCTCATGTGTGAGCCAACCTCCTGCTCAACATAAGTGTTAAAACCCTGGGAAAATCTCAGTATGCCAACCAAAGTGTTGCACGCTGGCTCTTAACCCTCAAGATTTTCAAGGGTGAAAATCTAGGGGTTAACAATGGCGACTCAAGGGGATGGTATCCCCCTGTGGGATGTCGAGAACCATAAGAATTTGTGTCCATATAATCAAATTGATGCCCTGTGAGAACTCTGTAAGATGTACCAATGATGCTCTGTGAACTAAGGAATGTGTACCAAGAATACCCCTGTAACTGTGTGGAAGGATGACAAAAGGCCCTGTAATCTGATGAAGAACAACCTGAGAGCTGACCTGTAGTACCAAAGCCTGTCCAATGGGCCATGGAGTCAAAGTATATAATCCTCCCAATGAAAAGTGAAAACCAAGGGGTCTCATTTGAATCTGCTACCTGCTACCACCCGATAATGTACACTCCTCCATGTGGTAAATGTGTTGATGTCGACACAAGGGAGAAAGTCACTTCATCAGATGTCAATAATGTAAACACCTGTGAAGTGCGAAGGAGCACCACCAATAATGTCAATGGGTCCTAAGGTACAAGCACAACCTAAGACTGGGAAAGATGTTTTGAAGTCAAACAGTGACAAGCATCATCCAATCAAGGCCCAATGATGCTCAACCTTGTCGAATGTGAAATAACTGCCAATAAGGCTAACGGCTACTAAGGTGCTCTACTTCTGCATCATCTGTAGATAATGTGTTGAAGTCGATACAAGATGACCTGCTGAAAAGAAGAGAAATGATGTCTCTCTTCCCTCAGCCCGAAGTGATAACTCAAGAAGATCAAGATGACAGAATCAGGTACCATATCCTTATGCTAGATGTGGGGACCACTGACTCAAAGTGGAAGACTGAATGATAAGAGATGAGGAGACAAGACATAAGATGACTCAAAACACTCCTATGTCTCCTCAAACCTACCCATCCTAAAGGCTAAATGCTTCGGGAACAATGACAAATGGAACCCCCATCCAAGCTCACTCAAATGATAGTCACAAAGGCTCGTCATGCATAAGATAGACATTGAATTTTTGACCTAGGAATAACATTTATGGACAGCCATTTATTAAAAAAAAGGAAAGACACACAATACTCGACCACATGCTGATATAACTAGGATAAAATCAGCGACACTTATGCAAAGATTGAAAAGTAAATACTGAAATGGAAGACACTTGCAACGGAAAGTAAGTTGTTGTCCTAAAACTGTAAAAAATTAGCAAGAAAGAAAGACATGAAAAGATAATGCTGAAAGGAAGGACAACTACCCTAAACCCAAAAGTTTTACCTCCAAGTTGCCATGATTAAATCATCATACTCAAAGGACCAATGTAACCATGCAGCTAGATGATCAGTCCGACGAGAAAGATTAGCACGGTCAACCTTCCTAGGGGACCAACCATGAAATCTCATATTACCCAAAGTCGCCTTGAAGTACTTGTTGGTGAAGCCATAACTGAAGGGTGCCAGTTGACTAAAGGTTGGTTGGGACTTATAGCATGGTATGTAATGTTCCCAAGCCAACATATCCGGAACATCACGGTTTTGGGTGTCTTTTTAAACTTTTACTGAGTTTGGTATTTCGTCAAACACTTTGTTGATTTACCTGTTTGTATGTGTTTACTTGCAGGTTGATCTCTTTATTTCAGCCTTAGGGTTTATGATGATGAATTTATATATGTGTTGCAGCAATAAACAAGAAGATATCGTAATGGAACATACCTCAACCATATGAAAGATCAACAATATGATAGACAAGCCAAAACACCTAAGATCTGATTTTATTCATAAATAGAAGAACCTGATACAATGAAGATGACGATCTGGAATGCTCAACAGATGGATCCAATAACACAATAGGAGCTGCTACAAAATGCTCCAAGAAGATACTATAAGCCTCCAAAGGTTGAATACACCATGAATACCAATACAAGAAATATCTGGGCCGTATGAAGTATCAACCCCCAAGTTGGAAGATGCCATGCCCAGCTGGATAACTGAATGGCCTCAACAATTCGGCCCTGCTGCCAAAGATGTCCAATCACTCCGATAAATATGCCAAACAATAGATCGGGTAAAGGAAAGAACAACCCAGGTGCTCAAATTTCCAAGATCCCTCTCAAACTCATGGATCTGACTCTCCTCCAAAGAATGATGCACCCCCCTGGATGCCTGAAACCCTAGATAATTCGGCCTGTCTCCTAGAGGCCTCCAAATGCTCCACAAAACCACTAGAATGATAGATCGGGGCTTGCTTACCTCCCTGGTGAAGTCCCAAGCGAAATGATGAAGATCTGATCTACCAAATGGCTGAAATCACTTTCTGAAGTGTGCTCCTCTCCTCCAATTCGTCCTATGCATCCAATAAATCAAATGACACATAAAACTCCACCGGAATGCACAAGATCTAATGGCCACGGCCCTGCAATGAAAACCCAGGTGCTAGAATCTCCAGAAGCCCTGCCAATCACCTGGAAATAACTTCCCTCAATGGATGGTGTGCCCCCCTTGCTGGAAACCCCCAATGGTGCGCCCTCCTTCTCTTCCTATGCATGTGGTTGGTGTAGAACCCTCCTGCACTGAGTAGATCTGAAATAGAATGGTGTGGGAGAGTATTGCATCTCCGAGACCAAACTTCGGACAAGCTAGGTAGAATCTTTCACCACCAAATCATCCTCTAGGGTTTGTTAAGTCAAAACCCTCAAAACCCCCAAGGTATGGGCTCTCTAGCTAGAAACCAGATATCAAAACGATAAACATACATGAATGAATTGAATAGAGGCCCTTGCCTCTTATTTATACTTCATGCATCCCCTTGTCTCTCCAAAGTGACTTTTCTTTTTTAATTATTAATTAATTAATTAAATCACTTTAATTAATTAATTAACCTTTTTACCTCAGAAAAGCGCCTCATCTCTTCTAGTGGCTTCCCTAGCCACTGAAAGTCACTTCTCATCCTCATATCTTGTAGTCCTGTTGCTCCCGATTCCAATGAGCTATTACACTAAGAGGTTCCTCCAAGTATTGTGCCCAAAATGACCTCTTCGGTGAATTTACTCAAAATCATGGAAATCGTCGGAATGCAATGGAACCAAAGCCAACCTGTGCGGAATGGATCATAATGATGAAATGGGATGAGCAATGCAAGTCGGACCCCAAAATACCTCTCAATCATCTCTATACTCGCTATAACCTCCATCTGGCTACTCGGGTCATCATAACCCTCTGTAATGTAATGATGTCCCAAAGTGGGGGCATTACAGTCCTCTCTGCTAGAAAATTGTTTGTCCTCAAGCAATAACCAAATCCCCACAAGTATAATACCAGGATCCCATGTCCACCTGTGGGACACACAGTAGACCCCATCCAAAGATGAACTATCACACACTTTGCCCCCTGGGTCCCATATCAAGACATGAACGGCAATCCCTTGGGAAGCATAATCAACACCATGAAACTCCTGCCCATGACTCATGGCCTCATCCCTGACTCAGTCCATCCTCCAAGATACTACCAAGATCAACACGGCCTCCATCAACTGCCCATGTTGATGCCATAATGAGGTACTACAAGACCTATGTGAGTCACCCTCAAGTGGTGTGCTCTCCTCAACACTGAAGCTCAATGGAAAGTCAGAACAACTTTCCCCTGCAAAGGTCCACTTGCCTCTGTCAGTCAGTGAAATGCTCAACACAGCAATCCCTGGATCCCATGCTAGCCTCTGTCGAAGATCACCATGCTGACACTGCACTATGCGGACCATGCCTAACTGCTCCCTGTATAAATACCGGATCCTCCACTCATGGATCCTCAAGCTGAAGTACCTGTGGCACTTGGACCTGATGTCCGGAAGATGCGTCTGTAAGAACATCTCTGTGGAAGTAGTACCTGCCCAACCATCTCCATGCACGATCATGATGATCAAGAGGGAGAAAATGTCTCACTCCATAGGACAAGTACCTGCAGGCCCACTCCAAACCAACCCAAGGTGGAGTGTGTGGCTCTTTGGCGCAACCTGGATCAACATGATATAAAACATCCTGCTAACAAAATGAACTCCCAGATCCCATGGCAAACTTGGAAGTTTATCACTTCCAGTCTCCGCTAGTTGCTCCTGTGTCGAATTGATCACTGTCGGAAGCCCTCTGTGCTCATCTGTTGTCACCTCGCCTATGATGCTCACCATCACGCACCAAGTCTCAACTATCTGCCTAACACGGTCCACCTCTGACCTGTTGTATGCCGTAAAAGTACTCCTATCAAGTGGTCTCGGCTTACTCACTCTCCATGCCCTTTGCCATTGTCTATCTCCTTTCATGCTGCTATCAATGATAAATGTGTCGGGAAAGGATAATAGAAACCTTTGTAGCTGACTGTAGACCTGTAAAATATCACATGCTTTGGTCAATCCCAAGGATTCAACCAAAAACTCGTCCACTGGTATCCATGGTACATACCCTCCTGTGATCATCACTGACTCCCAATCATCCAGTACAACCGGAAGTAGCTCCTCCAACTAATGGTCCACCTACCTATACCTCTCATCTCACATGCAACTGCTGATACGATGAAGGTAATCTCCCCTAACTATGTGATGCTGCAAAGGAGTGGCATCTGCATGCTCTCCTTAGTGTGTCTCCTCCCTGCAAGGCAATACACCCCTTTAAATCCCACCATACATCTCGGCATGTCTCTGTGTGCTATCACTCACCACTATATGCTCCGGCATACTCATGTTGTCTCCCGCATACTCATGTTGCATCATAGATCCTGGGCGTACTACTGGATCAACCCATGTCTAAAGGTCAACCACTCTCAGAACTCAAATGGAAGTGTCCTCCATCAACTGGTGCTCCTCTGCTAGATCACCAACATCCTCTAGCCATGTGACCGAAGGACATATCTGAGTGTCCACTAGAATAGATGAAGTGGATCTCTGACGGATCTCCTCAAGAAGGTCCTCTGATCTGGACTCTGATTCTTGAAGGGTTGTCTGTGTGCCTCTCAAGAATCCTCAAGTGCTCTCCAACTCCTGAGTGAGTCGGTCCACCTCCAACTCCTGCTCCCTCAAGGCTCTGTGATACATCTCGCCAATCCCCAGGAGGTAGTCCCTGTCTGTCAACAATTGTTGGTAGTCGATCCTCATCATAGACACTCTCTCCCTAAGAGTGTGAAAGTCATCCATGGCAAATCCCTCATCTGAACTACCATGTGCCACTGATGCTCTCCAGCAATAATCTGTCATCAATGCATGCATGTCATCACTATGCCTGGTGGCTGCCATGATCATATCCTCACTGACTCTCAACTGTGTTGCTAAGTGGTGTGACTCCTAATCACAGTCATGCTGAGGTGCCACCTCACGTCTCTCACTGCTAGTGCCATCACTGATATCCCCAACAATACTGGTATCCCTGTTGGATCACTGAATGGCCTCAACAATTCGGCTCTGCTGCCAAAGATGTCCAATCACTCCGATAAATATGCCAAACAGTAGATCGGGTAAAGGAAAGAACAACCCAGGTGCTCAAATCTCCAAGATCCCTCTCAAACTCATGGATTTGACTCTCCTCCAAAGAATGGTGCACCCCCCTGGATGCCTGAAACCCTAGATAATTCGGCCTGTCTCCTAGAGGCCCTCCAAATGCTCCACAAAACCATTAGAATGATAGATCGGGGCTTGGCTACCTCCCTGGTGAAGTCCCAAGCGAAATGATGAAGATCTGATCTACCAAATGGCTTAAATCACTTTTTGAAGTGTGCTCCTCTCCTCCAATTCGTCCCATGCATCCAATAAATCCAAATGACACATAAAACTCCACCGGAATGCACTAGATCTAATGGCCACGGCCCTGCAATGAAAACCCAGGTGCTAGAATCTCCAGAAGCCTTTCCAATCACCTAGAACGAACTTCCCTCAATGGATGGTGCGCCCCCCTTGCTGGAAACCCCCAATGGTGTGCCCTCCTCCTCTTCCTGTGCATGTGGCTTGTGTAGAACCCTCCTACACTGAGTAGATCTGAAATAGAATGGTGTGGAAGAGTATTGCATCTCCGAGACCAAGCTTCGAACAAGCTAGGTGGAATCTTTCACCACCGAATCGTCCTCTAGGGTTTGTTAAGTCAAAACCCTCAAAACCCCCAAGGTATGGGCTCTCTAGCTAGAAGCCAAATATCTAAACGATAAACATACATGAATGAATTGAATAGAGGCCCTTGCCTCTTATTTATACTTCCTGCATCCCCTTGTCTCTCTAAAGTGACTTTTCTGTTTTAATTATTAAGTAATTAATTAACCTTTTTACCTCTGAAAAGCGCCTTATCTCTCCTAGTGGCTTCCCTGGCCACTGAAAGTCACTTCTCATCGTCGTATCCTGTAGTCATGTTCCTCCTGATTCCAATGAGCTATTACACTGAGAGGTTCATTAACTTATAGCTCAAAATACTCAAAATCATGGAAATCGTCGGAATGCAACGGAACCAAAGCCAACCTATGCAGAATGGATCATAATGATGAAATGGGATGAGCGATGCAAGTCGGACCCCAAAATACCTCTCAATCATCTCTATACTCGCTATAACCTCCATCTGGCTACTCGGGTCATCATAACCCTATGTAATGTAATGATGCCCCAAAGGAGGGACATTACATGGTATTTCAACAGTAACAAGCATGAATGCATGACAGCCAGAACTCTTGGGATCTACCTGTTGAAATACCTCCGTCATTTTGAGCTCAACTGGGTCATGTTCAACTCTAATATCCAAGCTCTAATCAATCTCTGGATCATGAAGAACAATCAATGGATGCAGAATTGTAGGCAAAGTGTAAGGGACATCATCGTCTAGTTGAACCACAAGTGGATCCTCTTACTGTAATGGTATCAGATCAAGTTGCTCCTCAACCACTTCTATGACACGCAAGGATGAAGCCTCTTGTTGACTGATCTCAACTTCGTTAACATGTGGTTCATCCTCTTGAAACTTTTCAACTTCACTAATGGGAGGAACCAATGAACACTCTTGAGTATTCAAATCTTTACCTTCATCTTCTTGCAACTTGGCCTGTGACTCAATTGGTGTAGCTATTGGCTCTGGATCATCTAAAATTGAGCTATCACCCTCTTGCACTGGTTGGTTTGAGACATGGATCGGAGGGAGTTCACAAGCTACAAGATGATTTCTTTCTAACTTGATAGCGGCAGCTTGCGCTTCCTCCAAATTTTGAGGGTCTTCATTCCAGAGAAAAACACCAAAAATACCATCAAATGCCTCAAGATAATAAATCAAAGCAACATCTTCATTAGGCCTTACTCTATAAGGAATTCGATTGTAAAAGTCGGAAAAACGGGCATTAAATTGGAAAATAGTTTCACTTTCATGCTTTTTAATAATTGAAAAAAATGTGCAAAACAAGAAAATGTCTCGTTTATTTGCCCATCTGTCGGTGAATTTCTCCTTGATGGAATCCCATCCATCAATGGAAGCATCAAGAAGGGACTTGTACCATGCTCGTGCCTCCCCCTCGAGGGTCAACACAAACATCCTCATCACCACATCCTCATGTTCCACATTAAAATCCCACACCACTTGTAAAAATTTATCCAAGTGATTGTTAATTGATTCTCCCAACCTTCTTGAAAACAAAGGTATGCGTTTAAGCCACTTACGTGAAGGCAAGTCAGGAGGATAATCTGGGAATGCAACAAAACTTAGTGGGTCAAAAGCAGAGAATCTCCACCTTACTATTGGTCTCACATTTGCATCTATATTGTTAGTCTTAGATAGAAAAAGCCATAGCTACCCTACTAGCTTGAGATGTAAATAAAACCAAAGATGAAGATGTCAAAAATGCACTCACCATAGTGTTCGTTGAAATAACCTACCTAAGAACTCTTACGCTTACCAACTTCGAGAGGAGTTCTTGGTGAAATGATAGTCTTGTTCCGGAAATATGTTAAGAGTTATTTCAAGCTCGGAACTAGACCTTGTGAGGGAATCGAAACCGGGAGATATGCTTGTAAGTTCCCTGTGGAGTCGCCCCTGTATCTTGTGGAGTCACCAAGTGAGTCAAATAAAATATAGCAAAAACAAAAACTCACCAATGTCGTTACCAAGGCTAGCGATCCCTGGCAACAGCGTCAATTTGTTAGCACAAATGTCTACGCTCCAATCT
>SNQJ01S0257603.1:0-12439 GCA_010110895.2 Picea sitchensis
AAGCTCCCACACATAATCGTGGGTATACCCTCCAAGGAGCCCAAGTGAGTTTGGCCAACGTCGATTCCAGGTACCGTGAAGACTTGCCCCTTCACAGTCACCTTGTGCAAGACCCTAAGAAGATAGGCCACTAAGGTTACCACCGACAACGATAAATCCTCGGGGGACAGTCGACAGCCCGATCCACACGCAAGGGCAGGGTATCTAGCCTGAAATCAACTCAAGAGGCTTCCACTCAACATTGTGGGTATACCTCCAAGTGACCCCCATAATATGTGCAATCTCTACACCGATATCAACAAAGCAGGGTGAGTAACTCTGTCAATATCAATGTGACCTCGGGTTAGACCCTTGTGTGAGAAGGGCTTCCCAGGACAAAATGTTGTAAATGGAATTTGACACTCCTTAACACAAGATGCTATTGTGTGTTTTGTGCTTTGGAGAGTGTATCTCTCTACCTATTCCAAAGCACTAGCCTAGCTAAATGTTGGTGTAATAGAGCCCTAGAAAAGAGTTACTAGTTAAATTTTAAAATTTGCGCAATGTTATTAATGGCCGTTGTTACTCAAAGGAGACGGAGATGAAACTGATGTTGTGTGAGACTCTGACCCAACAATGCATAGATAGGAATGAAGTATATCAATTTTCGTTCGATGAATCCTATGTACGGGAGGGAAAGAGAAATGTTCCGGAACAATCTTGAACTATGATACACAATTTTCTTTGAAATAGACCACAGAACCTGCATGTATAGATTCCAGCAACACCTGAAAAATTTCAAGCAACATCTGAAGCTCTAGAACAAAACTACCTTCGGAAACATACTTCATCGCATGCAAGAAATCGAACATAGGATGGAAGACCTGCAACGAACTTTCATCTTGGGATTTAGATCCCCAGATCTCATGAAGGAAGAGGAGGAACTCTGAGAAAAACTAGATGACTTCTTCTTCCATCATTGTTGGGACTTAATAAGGGAAGAAGTCTGGCAAGTGGTGGAGGAATATTGAACCTCAGGACATGTACTCTCAGCCCTAAATTCCACCTTTCGCACCCTCATCCTGAAAGAGGAAAGAGTCACTTACCCCAAGCAGTATAGGACAATTTCCCTTTGCAACATTATCTATAAAATCATCACCAAGGTTATAGCCACTCGCTTAAAGCCAATCCTCCCCTTTGTCATCTCCAAAGAAAAAAATAGCTATGTGGAAGGGTGACAGATTATGGACAGCGCCATCCTAGCTCACGAGGTGATCCACTCTCTAAAGATGACCAGAATCCCAGGTATGCTCATCAATCTCGACCTTTCAAAATATTTCGATAGACTGAGTTGGCAGTACCTTCGCTCTATGCTCAAATCCTTTGGTTTTGATAATCTTTGGGTGAACTGGATCCTCACGCTCACTTCTTCGACCTTCTTCTCAATTCTAGTTAATGGAGTCCCTTCTCAACCCTTCTCCCCCACCAGAGGTATCCCACAAGGAGATCCTCTCTCTCCCTTCCTGTTTGTCCTCATGGCGGAAGGCTTAGGTCGATACATCAAGGCGACGATTCAGGATGGTTCCCTTCTTGGCCTACCCCTTCACACTCTCCAGCTTGCACCCTCGCACAACCAGTTTGTATATGACACACTGCTTATGAACACCCCTACCGTAAGTGAAGCCAACAAACTCCACTCTATTCTCTCTGATTTTGAGGAAGCTTCAGGCATGGATATCAACTTGGAAAAATCCAAGCTTTACTTCTTCAACACGCCAATCGTTGTCCAAAATCAAATCTCCTAACTCCTTGGCATTCCCAAGAGCTCCCTTCCATCCAACTACCTTGGAATCCTATTCACGGGAGAGCCAGCGTGCTCTATTTCCTAGGAAAACTTTCTCCTTTCCATCTCTCACAGGCTAAACAAATGGACTTTTAGACCTCTCAACATTGCGGCTCACCTAGTCCTTCTTAAGTCATTCCTACAAGCCCTACCTACCTACCTCTTTATTTCTCTGGCAACACCTAAATCGGTCATCAGAGCAATCAGGGGCCTCCAACGAAATTTTTTTATGGCATGGACACCACCCCAACAAAAAATGGGCCTTGGTAAGCTGGGAGAAGCTTAGCGCTAAAATCTAGGCGGCCTTGACCTTCGTGGCCCTGGAAAGTTAAATCTAGTCATGGGAGTGAAAATATGGGCACAACTCTGGAAAAATAAGTATGCCCCGAACACCCAGCCTGATCAACTAATCCGACTCAATGACACAATCCACAGCTCCAACATCTGGAATACGGCTTGGAATAATCGTCTTCTAGTCCAAAATCATTCCTTCTGGGAAATCAAGAATGGGGAAAGCGCTTTATTTTGGCAGGACTCTTGGGAACAACAAACACCCCTAATCAATATGGAAGAGCTCATGCCCCCCAATCTAGCACTTCCACAAGACACCTTCCAAAGGGTCAAAGATCTTTGGAGAATAACGGATAGGGACACGATTTGGAGGCAATCGAGATTAGAAAATCAGGAACTTTAGCTCTCTGGAGAGGTGGATCTACAGGCCTGGCAGGCCTATGCAAGACATAGGAAAATCCCAATCCGGAAAGGGCCGAACATTCTTAGATGGGGCTACTCCACAATAGGAAAATTCTTAGTCAAAGAAGCTTATCACCTACAGGGGAGCAATCAACAACACGCCATGGAGCTTATTTGGAGAAAAATTTGGAATTCCGCCCTCTGGCCCAAAGTCTCTTTCTTTCTCTGGCTCATAGTTCAAAACCACATCCTCACCTAGGATAACCTCAGAAAAATGGGCTTCATAGGCCCTTCAATATGCACCCTTTGCCAGCAACAAGAGGAAACAATGGAACACCTCCTCAACAGTTTTACCTATAGTCAAAGGATTTGGGACCAAGGGTCCCAAATGATGCGTCGCTCGAACTGTAACAGGAACAGTATCAGGGATACCTTAGAAAACTGGGACTCGATCTCTTTTCACAATCCAATACTTGAGCGAATATAGCAACTTCTTCCGAGTTTCACCCTGTGGCAGATCTGTAAGGAAAGAAACAAAAGGATCTTCCACACAAAAGCTTCCCCTCCTGCCTCAGTTTGGGAGAAATAATGAAGTTCATTTGTGAAACAATCAAAAGTAAGGCATGGACCCCAAGCGACTTGATCTGCAATAGAGAGGAGGAATGCATCCTTCAACATTGGAACCTCAACATACACAATCAACCAACCATGAATACAGTCAGACGACCTCCTGGCATCCTGAGAATATAGTCCCTACCTCCAATGGGCTTCATAAATATTAATTTTGATGGTGCCTCCAAAGGAAACCCATGACCAGTGGGATTTGGGGCAATTCTCAGAAACTCAAATGACGAGATCCTTCACCTTGTAGTATGCTTCCTGGGTGAAAACAAAAACAATGCAGCTGAACTTCTAAGCCTTCTAAAAGGCCTCAAGGTAGAAATTGATAATAATTTCCAGAGGATCATTGCATAGGGGGAATCTCAGATCATCATTCAACTCATAACATGAATTCTCCATGGTGAACGCCCTTCACAAATCTCGCTTAGCTGGTGCCTTTCATGATTATTAGAAGATTTTGGTTGCCTCCTCTATCCCAACATCGCCCTTATCCCCTCTCACGTAAAAAGGGATGCCAACAATGTCGCAGACTGTCTAGCAAATGTGGGATTTAACACTAAGATCGAGCAAATTCACTGGTAGGCTCAAAACTCTGACTCCACCGATCTCTTCAAACGTTGCCAAGACCTCACCCACAAATATATTCATCCCCTGGATGGGGTGCCATGTCGTTCATCTGAGACACATGGCGTAGAGCCAAGCCTGGCCATAAATGAGGCCATCCGATTCCCATCCCCTCAGCATTAAGGATTTGAGCTGGCTCCAGCTACCACCCACCTGATAGAGGACTCGCCCCTTGCGCAAGCAGTCCAGTTACTCTGTCCACCCTTGCAGTAGATTTAATGGAGTTGCATGTCCCCTCGGCCCTCTTACTATTAACGAGCTTGAGCCATGTCTCCCTCCATTTCATGCTCATTCTGCACCAGCTATACAACTGGAATCCTTTCGCCCTCTGCACCAGATTCATTTTGCACCATCTCTGCACAGTTTTTACTTGTTTCTCCAGCTCGATGCCCCGGGAGAGAGGAAAACAACGTCGTGGCTCTGCCTGGTATGCCTTTGCAGCTAGATATAGGTGGATAAAAAACATGGAAAGAGCACTCTCCATTGCTTGGTCCCAGATCCTACGTAGACGAATTGAGCACGAAGCGCCTCTGGTTGTAGAAGATTTCAGGGAGCCATCAATGGATTATGTCGAAGAAGTCATCCCAGAGGAGCCAATAGAGGAACCTCCGGAGCATCTCCTCTTCACGGTGTGTTATCGGACTAATCGGTAGGTGCGGACACTAACAAATCTCCCTAGATCCACCTGGATCTAGAACAAAATAGGACAGGACATGACTCTTTCCCTAAGTTATGACCATTGAATTAGCTAGTAAAGAGGAACAAGTGACATACCTTTGTATCGCTTGCTAGGGTATTTGTTGTTCCTGCTTCGCTCCAGTGCTCTTTTGAGGTCAAGACCAAGACAACACAAACCAACGAAAGTGAAGATAGCAAAATATATTCAATCGTCCACTTATGTGTATGATCAAGGAATTACACAATAAAGTAAGAATGACTTTATGGAAAAGGACATGTCGTTGTATCATATTAATCAAAAGTAGAAGATACAACTTGATAGCCTTGATCGCCATGGCTTCCTTTAGGTGACTCTTGGTTCCAACCTGCGCACCTACTCAATCCTTGCATGAAGATCCAACTCTCTTGATAGACTTACAACTTGATCGCCTTGATGTCGCAAGCTTCCTTTCGATGACTCTTGGTTCCAACACACGCACCTACTCAATCCTTGCATGAAGAAGATCCAACTCCTCTTGATAGACTTGCTAGAGTCTCCAAGCCCCTGTTCAAGCTAGGTCCTTCACACAATTCCTTCACCAATTCTTCAATTAATCTTGCTTAACCTTTTCCATGAGAATCTCATCAATATATAGGAGAGGATGAGATGGTTACTTGGATGAGAATGATCCCACCAAATCAGGGAAACCAGTAACATGATAACCATTCGAATACCAACCCATTCTCTAGAAGATTCCCTTCTAGAACCATCGAGACTTCATCTTTTTCCAAGCTTGAGAACAAGTTCACACCCTAGATATATAGCACAGTGCAAGAAGTTAGCACCCTATATGAAGGCAGCCTACGAGAATGGGTCATTCTCGTACCCTAGGATATAAGCAACCTGCGAACTCTCTTCAAAAATATGTTTTTTGGGAAGAGATGAATGTCACTTTTCTCAGGAGAAAGTTCTTATTAGGAGACTGATTACACCGTCATCAATACACCATCAAGATGACCAAAATCATGGGTAACATGGTGTCAGACAATTGGGATCTACCCAATGATTTTCGAGTGGGAGCCTTCCTGTCTAACACCCAAAAACCTTAAGATGGTTCGACTGAGCTGCTAGACCTGCTACAGGAAGAGTTCTCCACCTACTACATTGAGGAGGAGACTCCAAATGAAAAATCCCCTCAAATAGGAAAAGCCGAAGTAGAAGCCACCATGGATGACAACAAATGAAGTGCAGGCATTGTTGGGGATGCTGACCAAAAGTGGCTTGAGGTAGCAGATTCAAGCGAGCCAGTGGATGTTGCTTCAAGTGAGCCAGTGGAATTGCCTCCGGGCGATGCGTCAAGGGAGGGTGGCATAGTCATCATGCCACCTCCCATCTCCTCCATGCAAACTCCATGGCGTGTCCTACCACCTCTCCTCCATCCGGACCTCCTTGATATGCTTTTTGATTTGCGGAGCTAAATGGCAGACCATGTCCACCGTGGCATCCTCATGGGCCAGCGTTTGGACATGTTCTTTGACGCCTTCTCCAATGCGACATCAGGATGGAGATTCCCAAACTTCTCACAGTATTTTTTCATTCCAGCTCAGGATATGGATGCCACCTCAGATGCCACCGGGTAACTGTTATGGTCTTGCTCAAAATTACCAGTCTCAATTTTACAGCTTTGTGTATGATTTTAGTTCATTTCTGTGAGACAATAGTCATAGATAAGATAATGACACTCCATCAATCCTGGTTTCCTACGAGCAGGATTGTTGGAAACCTAGTCTATTTTGGACAAGGGCTACCACCGTTTTGGTTTCCACTTAGGCGACGGAACGGATGGCAGCCTAGGAACAACTGTATTTTTTGCCAATTAATATAGCAGGAACTTCCCCTTTTTTACTTAAAAAAAAATAATAATAAACCCTTTTTCTATTTTCTAAGGACTTTAGGCATATGAGGCTTAACACATGACTTTGTGGATAGGATAAGGGTGCTTAATAAAAGGAATATTTTTTATTTTCAACGAGAATATGAAAATAAGGGTAAAAATGAATGAAGTGATGAAAGCAGGGGATTTAGATAAGAATTTAGACTAGATATAGGTTTGGGATATTTGCCAAATTTTTGGCTCATGGAGGACATGCATATTTGGATGATCAGTTGAGTGAAGGATTTAGGTGATGGGAGCTTGACGGAGCTGGTGGAAAAGTTTGAAAATATGAGTGGAAAAATAACACAAGGACAAGATGCATTGGGAAATATTAATGCAAATTAGTAGGTGATCTACGGTCCGCCGAGTCTCATCAACTTTCGATATTGGGGGTTGGAAAAAATGGTTTTATGTAGACTTCTTTTTTCCCTGATGTACCTCTAGAGGCGCCACACATCCACGAATGAAACCATGGTAGTTTTCCCCGTCCTGCCTTCGAATAATTATCTTCAGCGCTGCTTCATTCCCCGATATGTGCCTTAACTGTTGATCTGGGATGCTTCAAGATCGACGGTTCACTGGGTCCTACCTTTCTCACCTCAGCTATATTTGTCCACATGTCGCCATATGAGACCTTATCCTCCAAACTATCACACTTCCATAGCGATGTGGCTCTTCGCTAAGTTTCTGAGACTTGTATCCTATCTGAAAATTGTTATGGTGATAACACCCTAGACATCCAAAAACCTAACCCTAGGAGATGAAACACCAAAAGTTATGTGGGCCCCTATGGGTAAGTTGGTACCTCAACTTCTTGGGGTTGTAACGTTTGCATACAACCTTCATTTTAGGTGCGTGATAGCCCGTTGTAAAGGCATTACTCTACTCCAACGACATTTAATAATTAAAGAGTACATGATAATGCAGAAGGGATAATTAAAGAAGCATGATGGCCTACATTTATGGAGTAGAGTAAACAATAAGTAGATTAATCTACTATACACCTTTATAACAAGCCCGGAGAAGGGGAACACTCAAAGAAACCTCTCACATAAATATTGGTTGAGATTAAGGCTTTTGGAGTTGGTGTTTTTCCTCAATACTATTTCCTTTCAATTGCAATGTATTTTCAATACTGCAATGTATTGAATTTGCAGTGGATGTTGATCCATTCGATTGAATTTCAAGTATCTTCCTCTTAATTGTTTATTTCTCTTATATGGATTTCAAATTATATTGTTTTTCAACGATTTGCTAGGGATTTCAAATTCTACTGTTGTTCCACGGTTTACTGGGTTTTATATCACTATCTAATTCAAAAGTGATGACTGAATATCTATTTATTTATCGAACTTTTTTCCCTACAATTACATTAAGGCTATTTGTATATGCTCCATGTATATTGTAAGTATTATTTTTCTAAAACACAAAAACATTTCTCTATCTTAAATTGCACACTCAACAAACTAATTAAATCTTCATGCTTGATTGAAAATATACAAGGAAAAATGCATATGCTATTATCTGAGTTTTTACTAAAGCTATAGCTTTGAACCCTAATCTTTTTCTAATGCCATAGCTTAGAAACATAGTGGATTCAATCAATGCCAAGCCCATCAGAAATCTAGGTCTATCAGAAATATGTTAGAGAACTAGTTTAGGGATCAATTTAGAAGACGGTGGGATCCAATATGAGTTGGGAGTTATTGTTTTGACTTTGAAATTAATTTATGACACATATTATCAAGTATCATGATAGTACAACAATGCATAGAAAGATAAATAACAACTTTATTCCAAATAAAATTGCAAAAATAATGGCTGCAACCCTCTCACTCTAAAATCATGATAATAACCGTTATAGTTTATCGATGGGAATAAAAGGCTAACTTATGTTTAAAAAAAAATCTCTCAGGATGATCCACCTGCATAATAAAATGACGGTTTTATAAAATGTAAGATCAATGTATGTCTGTAATTGAGAAATCTACGAAATCCACCATTTAGGCAAACACTTTGTCGAACTTAGAAAGAGAACGAGTGGTGATAATTTTAAAAAACATAGAAAGAAAAGGCTGAATATATAAAGAAGAGGTTGGAATAAAAAGTGAAAATAATTATGAAGCAAATGAATTATAAAGTAATTGTTAAAATGAAAATGATGTATATTCAAAAAGGTGAATATACATGTTACTACCTTTCAAAAAACAAAATTTAAGCCATGATAATGCAATGTATAGTGTTATATTGAGAGTAGTCAAATATATTTACGGACAATAAGATTGGTCATATACTTATGTTAATAATAAAAAAATAGGTGAATCATACTTAGAAATAATGGAGATTAGTTGCGATTTAATGTACTCCTCTAAATTGAATAATGGTTCCAACCGTCTAAACCGAATATCATCCTATATAATGTACTCCTCAATTGATTTAATAAAAACACAATGTGGCTTTGCTTTGATGGCCTCCAGGTGCTACCTCACTTGAGAGTAGTCAGTTCCTTTCCATTCTTCCTATTTTCAAGTTGGTATCAGAGCGTGGAGGTTCCTTGTTGCGTGGAGGTATCACGACCATTGTGGATAGAGCGTTGTTGAGATATTATATTGTTGCAAAGAAGAAACAAATCTATTTTCGGTTGAGAGAGCGCATCCATCCGTTCAAAGATCGAATCCCGCCGATGTCAGAACATACTGAATTTCAATTCAATTTAATTCATTCATTTTCTCACATCAGAGCTTGTAGATGATATTTTCAATAGAGAAATCTAAACGAGCAGCGGTTGAAAGCATGCATCTACTCGTAGCTTCTATGAAAGTCTGCTCGCGATTTGGTATCCTCCTTAGTGATTTGGGCATCAAATTGTTTCTTGGTATTGATCTACACTTCAAATTCGGTATCTATGCTTTAGATATGATACCCACAACAAGATGATAATAAGATTAAAGCGCTGGTTGCGATCTCCCAACAATCACTCTTCACCTCACTGGATCCACCCCATGCCCTTTGTTGCGATCTTCCCAATGATCACTCTTCACTCACCTGCAACGATATATTTCTCTGCTCGCGACTTTAGTAGGCATACCTGGTCAAGGAGATCCCAAGTATTTTTGCATTGATTCTGTTCTCAGTTGGGTGCAAATGCAAATGTAAGAGAATCACATTCCTTTTCCACATACAATTGTTTTTAGATAGCTCACGAAGATGAAGTAAAATAGGGTTTCTATCGATTGCTTAAAGGAACCTATCCTTCTCCAATATTTTTGGAACGGAGCCATTGCTGTTTTTTGTTACCGACGCCTTTGTCTTGGGTTTGAGAGGCCGCACCATTTTCTTTGCTAGTTGGCATTCTTGGCGCATGATCGATGCTTTGGAGAGGAGTTTGATGTGTAAAGGAGTTTGTAGAGATGATGAATCCACTTGCTGAAACTTATCTCAATGACGCCAATAAATTGGATGGCTCGAATTTTGTCAATTGGAAATTCAAAATGTATACCTTGATGGAAGGTTATGGTGTATGGACGATCACGAAAGGAGATTAAGTGTGACCCGACATGGTTGTAGGTGCGACAATGACAACAATCCAAGATTGGGATAAGCGAGAGAACAAAGCCAAGGTATTATTACGAATGTCTGTGAAAGATAATATAATTCCTCACATTAGAGATGCTAAGACTTCTAAAGAAACCTGGAAAGCACTTAAATATTTGTATGAGACCAATAATACAAATCATATTCTTTTTCTGAAGAGTAAATTTCTTAGTATTAAAATGGATATAAATGAGTATGTTAGTACTTTTCTTGGGAAAATTAAAGACATGAAAGATAAATTGGGAGATATAGGAGAAAAAGTGTCAAACACTGATCTTGTCACAATTGCCCTAAATGGAATGCTAGAGGACTATCAAATGTTTATAACATGCCTTGCAGCGAGAGAAAAATCTCCTACCTTTGAACAATTGGCAGGTATATTGCTGCAAGAAGAAGAGTGGTGCACAAATTTGAAGTCGAATTTGAAGGTTCAGAATTCAGACTTAGAACTATGGACAAAGAAGAGATTCCCTAAATGGAAACCAAGAGAAGGAGGAAGAGGAGGAAATTCATTTCAGAGCAAGTAATTTCCAAAGCCAGATCAAGGTATACCATCTAATAGAAATGAACCTAAGTGTTTCTATTGTGGTAGGACTGGGCATCTTGCCAGAGAATGTTATAAGAAGAAAAATGATGAGACTAGACATAAAAATAGAAAACATTTAGGACACTTTGCAGAAGAAAACCCAAATTTTGATTCAAAAGATCTTAGACTATTTGTGTCTAATGCTACGTTGTCTGTTGAAATTGATGATGTCAATGCATGGTTTGTGGATTCTGGAGCTTCAATTCACATGATATGTAACAATAATTTGTATATAAACTTTAAAGAAATACATAATGGTGCCCATATTTATCTTGGAGATGATTGTTCTTATCAGATAAAGGGATATGTAGATATTCCAGTAACACTTCTGAATGGTACTTTTAGACACATTCATAATGTTGTGTATGTCCCTGAGATAAAGAAAAACTTGATTTCATTGTCCAGAATTACAGATCAGAATTTGAAGGTTGAATTCTTCAAGACACATTGTATAGTGAAGGACTTGTAGGATCATTACAAAACTATTGCCTCAGGAGTCAGAATTGGAGGTCTATACAAACTTGATGTCACTAGGAAGAATCATCAAGCATTGAATTCTACAACTATGCCTATAGAAACTCTTTGGCACCAAAGGTATGGTCACATGAATTATAATGATTTGTTGTTATTACAAAAATAAAGTATGGTTGAAGGACTCCCTATGTTGAAGAATGAGTATGCTGCTTGTGAAGTTTATGCATTAGGAAAGATGCACAAAGATGAATTTCCCTCTAATTATAATAGGAGAAAGAAAGATGTATTAGAACTTATACATACTGATGTTTGTGGACCAATGCAGACAAGGTCCTTAGGTGGTGCTTATTATTATTTTTTATTTATTGATGATTTAATTATTACATGAAATTCAGAAAATTTGATTTGTGGAATTAAGAAGTAGATGTCACGGGTATTTGGAATGAAAGATCTTAGTGAGTTACATTACTACCTAGGTCTTGAAGTTTGGATAAATTTTGGTCAAACCTTTGTGTCTCAAGGTAAATATGTCAGAGAAGTACTTATGAAGTTTAAAATGGATCAGTGTAAAGTTTCTTATGTTCCAATGCAACAAAACATTAAACTTTATTGTGATGATGGTTCGAAGGAGGTAAATGGTACAATGTATAGAAAGATGGTGGGAATCTTGAACTATCTCACTACAACCAGACCTAAAAAAACATATTTTGTTAGTGTGTTAAGTCAATTTATGGCAAAACCTCTAGAAAACCATTGGAATGCAGCGAAAGGGGTACTCAGGTATATCAAATGCACAATTGATTATGGTATTAAATATATTGATTCATTCTATGTTGAGATGACAAGTTACTCAGATTTAGACTGGGCTGACAATACGGACGATTGGAGATCTACTACAAGTTATGCCTTTGGCATTGGATCACTACTACATATGGGCGGATTATTCCACGAAAATTTTCCATGCTTCCACTAGTTTCATCATTTTTTTAAACAGGGCGGGATTTTCGTCGATATTTCCATGAAAGTTTGTCGCAATATCCACAAAATTTTTATTTTAACCTAGTCTTGATTTTCGTCGCTATAGCGATGAACTTTTGTGGCAATAGCGACAAAATTTTTTCCTACCTCATTAGTCAGTGTTAACGGCTAGTTGACTATTTTATCTATATATACGTGACTTTAAGAGACATTTCCATATATATATATAGTTGCGACATTGTTCTTGGCTTTTGTTTGAGCTTTTTATTTTTTCCATCACCCACCGGTTGAACAAATCCAATTCTCGATCTACACAACTCGGATTTTGAACTTGCAAGGTTGGTATGTTATTTTTTATTGATGTACTCATTTAACTTGTATTTTTTTTTTGAAATGTCCAAATTGCATTTAGCTTGTGTTTTCCTTGATAATATATTATAACATGTGTAGTAC
>SNQJ01S0257604.1:0-12439 GCA_010110895.2 Picea sitchensis
AAGATAGATTAGTTACTTGGATAGGGAATGATCCCAAGATATCTGGAATGCCAGTACTTGAATAACCACTCGAAAGCCAACTCACCCTTCTAGAAGATTCCCTTCTAGAAGGTTCGAGATTCTTATCTTTTTCCCCTTTAAGATCATGTTCGCACCCTAACAATGAGTACAGTGAGAGAAGTTTGCACCCCAGCTTAATGTAGCCTGCGAGAAACAGGCATTCTCGCAGGTGGATATATGAGTAGCCTGCGAACATGCTTCAAAGTGTGAATTCTGGAAGAAGACAACTGTAACTTTTCTCAGGAAAGTGTTCTTGGTAAAGAGCTTGATTTTCCATCATCATAACATCATCATGACATCATCACAATGACCAAATTTGTGGATAACAATAATCCCTAGTCATTGTGGAGGAGAAATACCCATCATGAGAAGGTCGAAAATACATCTTTTACCTTAATGTTTTTACCCAATTGAAGTATCAACTCTCCCCTACCCATTTGTAGGGAGTGTTGATCCTTGATGAATTCTCCTTTCTCAATTATATGGGAGCATTGACAACGCTCTGTGCTTAGTGTTGAGGGAGCATTGAAGTTGTTAGGGAAGTTACAACTAGCCCTCCATCTTCTAAGGGTTAGCTCCAAGATACTCTTAAGTTGTTTTGGTCAAGAGGTTGAGTCATGAGCCGATTCACCCATATTCCCTCCATTTTGGGTAACCAAATCTTAGCCTAAGGAGCTAAAATCTCAACTATTCCCTAAAATTGGCTATGGTTGTTGAACCTCCCAAATCCTATATAATGAGTGCATTCCAAGGTGAAAGGGGAGAAAGGATTTCAGAGTCTCAAACCTTTATCTTTAAGGAATGAATCCATCAAAGCATCATCATTCTGATCTTGAGACATTCAGGAAAGGGCTGGATTGGAGATCTTGGAGGAGTTGTTGCAATTTCAACGTTGGTTTGTAAGTACTTTACCATGTTTCTCCATTAATATAACTTGGCCTATTTCTTGCATATTGTTGTTTATACATGTATGTCTATATAGATAGATCTTCTCTTGTCTAATGATATATTGTAGGAGTATAAGGTGTTGTTTTGTTCCTTGCTGACTTTCTTTAGCATGATAGAAGCTTGGACAACAATAGGGATGATTTTAAGGATGGAAATTTATTTTAAAATATAGAAACCTTGGCGAATCTTACTAATCCTTCATATGCCAACTATAAATGACTGGCAATAGTTTTTTAAAAATATTCAAATTTCTAAGGATTTTATATAGTTTATATAAAATTTTGGCGATTTTTAAGGTAAAATAATTTTATCCTATATAATTTGGGCGAATCATTTTTAAAATAACGAATCTCATTTTTGGAAAAACCATGGAAAATTAGCCCATGAGCGAAATTTAGCCCCTAAAATCATCCCTGGACAACAACACCAAAGATTGAAGATCAGTGAGGACAACCGTCGAAAATGAGTAAGTCACACTTCTTTCTTCTATATTCTCTGCCTATAGACATAAATAATAGATCTAAAGGAATGTTAGTGTCCATTTGTTTGTTTTTCTATCTTGGACAATAGGGGTCTAGATATCCAAGGGAGATTTCACTTGTCCACAGGGGAAATATTATGTAACACGCCTATCCAATGGATATTCTTTATACCAAATTAATAGAGCCTTGTGTTTCATCCTCCATCCAAAATCCAAGAAACCTCTCTCCAATTTCCCACCCGAGCCCGAGTTTCATTACCTTACATTCATGGAATCACTTATCATATTTACATGATATTAGCCTAAAAGAATATCAAAATTCTTTTCAAAGCTCGCAAAACCCTTAACAATTATTTGGAACCGTAAAAGATAAATCTAGCCCCCCTTTTTAATGGCATTTGTGTTGACTTCTTCTTCCATATTATCATTAATTCCTCATGTTTATTTACATTTTCCCTTTTTTGTTTTATCTCCTTCATTATTGATTTTTAACCCTATCTTATTTTTTCCCTTAATTTGTTTTAAATCATTTTTTATTGATATCTTTAACCATTTACTTCCTTTTTTTTACTTCATTGCCATTAATTTCATTTACTTAACATACATAAATAATTTGTACTATCTTTTTCTTGACTCAGTCCCCTCTTGAATATCATATTTTCACTTAATGTCTATTATTTTAATTTATCATAATTTATAGTTATTATTTATATTATTTATTTAATAGAAAAATACAATTATATTGAATTTGACCAAATCTCTTTTTTAATTTTATTTTTCTCACTTAATACTTAATGATTAGTTTTTTATTTCTCATCTAATACTTATTTATTTGATTTAAAAATTCACTCTTTTTAATAATATTTTTAATAAACTTTAGTTGATCCCCAATAATAAGTATCCACTCAAAACATTGAAGCATAACTTAGATGCAATCCATATCCAAAAGATCTCATTGCAACAAAGAGAAGGGATAATGATAAAGTTTAAGAGAATGATATTGTTATGAAATTCATAGATACCTTTAGGATCCTTTATAAACCAACTATGTAATTACTTTAGGGATGTCTCTTTTAGTATCAAGATTAAAAATTGTAAATAGTGGCGAAGATACAAATTAAAGTAGTACAAAAGCCATCATTACTAATAAAAATTAAAATTATTTAAGTTCATCTTACTTGCAAACCTACAAGACATTAAAATAAAAAGATAAAATAAATTATAAAAAAATTAATACTTAAAAATCCAAGATTCACATTAAGTGAATCTATACTAATTTATTTTATTATTATCATCTTCTTTTACAAATAAATCTATACTACTTATTTTATTATTATAAATAACCTTTAACATGATTGTTTTTATTATTACTTTTAAATTATGAATATCAAAGTTTATTTTACTTAAATAATGAAATATAGGAGTAAATGGTAAAACATTATACCAAAAAATATTTAAACAAAATTATGATGGATAAAAAATGTCATTGACATCAACGCATATGAAAGCATATTCAAATCGGACAAACCAACATTATTGGTGATCCTATCCTTTGTCACATTTTTTTTATCTCATAAATTTGAATACTAGTCTCTTTGACCATGTGGTAATTAAAAATATGAAAATAACATAATTTTTTTTTTTTTTAAATTAAATATATCATACATGTCAAATTAAACACGCAAATAAAGTTTATTCCTATGGATGTGTATGGCTTTAACTCTTAGTACTTGGCATGTACTCTGTACTAAAATAACACTTTGGATCCAACGAAGAAAATGTACTTTCTATTATTTTTATTAAAGTTAGAATATTCTACGGATCCAATGAAGAAAATATTCTAACTATACAACGAAGTTCTTCATATGGAAGGTTTGGTATTTAACCATTCATCCCTAAACTAGTTTTATGAGATGATTAGTATTCATGTGAACTGGTCGATTATTAAGGAGCATATAAAAGTTATAAAAACACAACATTTGGGTTTCAATGTAGTTATTATGCACTAACAAAGTGATTATACCAAATTTATGAAGAGATAGTTTGATTCGATTTTAAGATGTATAATCAAACGACAACTTAAATAGGTTGGATTGCTTAAGTTATGGTTATAGAAGTATGAACAAATAATGAATACAAAACAAATAATGAATACAAAAAGCAAATTAGAACATAACAATGTTTGTATTTGTGTGTAATGCATTATATACAATGCTATAGGAAAGAAGGGCAAGAGGGGCAAGAGAGTAGGAAAAACAATGTATTAAATAACAATTTAGTTTCAAAACTAGCAAATAGAGATTCTCACAAGTTTGAAGTAAATTTTGTATCTCGATTAGATATGTTTTCCTTAGGCATGCCATGCAGTCTAAATATTTTCTTCATGAAAATAGTGGTAATATATATTGCCTTGCAAGTTGATTTGACAGGAATGAAGTGAGCAACCTTTCTCAACTTGTCCACAACTACCATGATGGTGTCATTCTGTTTGGTTGATTTTGGTAACCCTGCGATGAAATCCATGGAGATGGTTTCTCATTTCCATTGTGGGATTGGTAGGGGATGGAACAACCCTGTTGGATGCTGGTGCTTTGCCTTAACCTACTGACATTCTAGACACTTAGCTAAGTAATAAGTTATGTCCTTTTTCAGTCTGAGCCAATAAAATAGTTTCCTAGTGGCTATGATCATTTTCTGATAACCAGGATGACCAGTATATGGTCTTTTGTGTAGTTCATCCATTATGAACCTCTTCAAGTCATCACAATTGGGAATATACAACCTACTTTTGTAAGTTAGCAGGTCATCAGTCATCAATTGATAACCCTCATACTTCAGCACTGTGGGCTCTTGTTCTAAGCATGGTTTTACAGTCTTGAAAAATGCATTCATTTCTTGTGCACTTTTGACTCTCTCCTTGACATTTGTTTCACAGGTGCTTATAGCTACCAAGTGGATTACTTTCATATTTCTGCTAAGGGTGTCAACCACCCTATTTTCTTTTCCTTTAATATGTTTGATTTCAAAATCAAACTCAGTAAGGAGATCCATCCATCTAGCTTGTCTAGCATTGAGTTTTGGTTGATCAAACAAATATCCCAACCCACTATGGTCTGTAATAAGCATAAATCTCCTACCTAGGAGGTAATGCCTCCACATTTTTAAGGCATATACTATAGCATCCAATTCTATATCGCGGGTCACATAATTGATTTCATGCCCATTCAATTTTATGGATTCGTAGAAGATTACATGCCCTTCTTGCATAAGGACTCCTCCGATCCCTTCCTTACAAGCATCTGTACACACAAGGAAGTCCTTGTTCAGGTCTGCAACCTTCAGCACAGGTGCAATCGTTAGAAGGTATTTTATCTCTTGGAATCTCTCTTCACATTTTGATGTCCAAATGAATTTAACTCCCTTTTTCTAAAGGGAGATGATTGGGAAACCAATCTTGAAAAATCCCCTTATGAACCTCCTATAGTATCCTGCTAGGCCCATAAAGTATCTGATATCTATAGATTTTAACCTTGTACAATATTTACTGCAAACAAATTTTCAGTAAAAGAACATAAAAGATACAATGGAAAATACAAACATTACACAAAGATTTTTCCCCTGGAAACCCAAACTGGGAAAACCAACATATTTTATATTCATTCATAGTGATACATTGCTTACAATAAAATATACATATAGGAGCCAACGACATCCAAAACCCTAACCCAATGACCTAGATTAGTCAACAATCCTAGTTCCTTAACCGGAAATAGAAAACCATCGGCAAAAGACCATGTTTCGAAAAACTTCCCAACAATGGACACGAAAATCGAGACAACACAAAAAACGAGGAAACAATGTGACATGTTTCTCGAGGAAAATATGTGACACGTTTACCAAGGAAAAAATGTGACACTACTACTCGTGCACAGAATATAACACATACCCAACATTCTCCCACCTGTTGTTTTCTTTGCATACAGGGGGTTAGAGGGTTACATAGTCAACAATACAGGGCAACAATGCCCATGGATCCTCTACACCAAGATAACTTCTCAGTGCTCACATATTTTGTTAATGGATCTGCAACATTCTTCAAAGTGTCCACCTTCATCAACAAGACTTTCATTTCTTCAACCATGTCTCTCACAAAGTGATATTGAATATCAATGTGATTTGTCTTTGAATGGTAAGCTAGGTTCTTCGCCAAAAAAATTACACTATGATTGTCACAACCTATCCTTACAGCTTGTTGTACCAACCCAATACCTGAACACAATATTTGTAACCATACTGCTTCCTTACTTGCATGAGTGGTTTCCATGTATTCAACTTCTGTAGTTGAAAGTTCCACTACAACCTGTCTTTTGCTCATCCAACTTGTTGCTCCTCCAAATAGGTTAAACACATATCCACTTGTAGATCTCCTATGATCTAGATCTCCATCCCAGTCTGCATCCACAAAGCCATGTATATCCAACACTCTGTCCAATCACGGTCTTCCTTGGTAGCACAATCCATAGCTAGCAGTGCCACGCAAATACCTGAAAACCATTTTTATTGTTATTCAATGCTCCTTCCCTGGTTTTGACATATACTTGCTCAAAACTCCCAATGCATGTGCAATGTCCGGTCTAGTACAAACCATTGCATACATCAAACTTCCAATTGCACTCGCATATGAAACACGAGACATGTCCTCCTCCTCTTCCCGTGTCTTGGGAAACTGATCCGCAGATAAATTTACACCAACAGGAATAGAAACCTTGACCAATTTACATTCCTTCATATTAAACCTTTGCAATATTGTCTCGACATATTTTATCTGATTTAACCAGAGTTTTCTCTTTTTCCGATCTCTTTTAATTTCCATTCTATTAACACTAGAAATCACCCGTGGATTGCAGCAGGGGTAAGCCCAGTACCCATCATTTATTAGGTGAATTTTGGTTTAAATGGGTGGTGTTCAATGGACAAAAATCAGCACTAGAATGATGTTACAACATAGAACCGGATAAGAAATGCACAGGGAAGTGAGGGCCACATTAACTTCAGTCAGTGGTTTGAGTTTAAAGGCGAGCAGAGGGAAGACTTGATGAGAAAACGAGAACAAGACTGCTATGGGCATCCAACCTTCCAACAACTTGAAGAAGATAAAATTAGACTCGATGATGCTTTTGAGCCCAGGTTTCAGACACTAAAATGTGCCCAAATGGCATAGTTCCAACAACACGATGATCAAACCTCCATCATCATGCAGCTACAACAACTCAACTGGATCCTCCAATTCCAAGCTATTCAGTGCAAGAGGGAAAAAGACAACATAAGAAATTGAGTAAAACTGATTACGATACTGCTATGATCAAACCTCCATCAGAACAACATAACAATCCTTGACTAGATCCTCCAATTCCGAGTGTTTTGACACAGGATTTACAGAGATGTGAAAGGAAACTGACTTATATTAACTGAAAGTCTCAAATCGAAATACATAACCAGACAAGCTCTGGTGTTAAAACATATTACATAATGGGAGCTCTGCTCGACCAAAGACCTTTACAAAAATGACAGAACTCCATACTTATACTCAAAATTTTCATTTCTACAGCAAAGGCGTGCTTGGGTCTTTGCATTAAAATCTTTGTGTATGCATGCTTCCTGACAGACTATGCATGCAGTCTCTTGTCATAAGCGAGCTCTGTCAAATGCAATCATGTTTTAGATGAGCTGACTGCAGCTGAGCCGACTTGCTGACAGTCCTTTCTCAGGATTTCCATTTATGGTGGAAAAGATGTTCAACCACCAACAACCAAACTTAATAACTGCTTCATCAGGATCAAAAGGCCCGAGTCAGCTCTGCACCTGTGAGATGTGGCGACCTCTGCATTCTTCCACTTGGAGCTGATTTGGATGCCTGCAGGGATGGCTAGGCATCAGATATGGATGAGAGTCTGGCAAAATGATTGGCGCAACGACAGGTTGCTCGGTGTGCAATGGGCAGGTGGAGGAGACACGGAGGCTGGGAAGAAGCTGTGGGGGTGACACAGGCGGGAGATGAGGTGGCACAGGTGTCAGGAAATGAGAAGGGGAGAGGCGACAGGTGGGATAGTGAGTGGAGGACATCTGTGAGGGAATGAAAGGGGAGTGAGGGATGCGACGAACAAAGGAGAGAGATGGAGTGGAGGTTAGCTGTCGGTAGGATGGTTGTGGAGCGACCACTTGTCAGCCTGGGATAGGGCATGCACACATCGGGGCCACAAAAAGTGGTTTGATTCCTTCCCGCTTTTGGGCCCAATGTGTGTCTCTGGCCGACACGTAGCACCTCAACAAACCATGGTTGTTTTCCCCAACCCGCTCTACCATTTTTAATGACTATGCATGTTGAGGCCCTGATATGACCAATGACTGTCGATCTAAGGTGCATTGATCCTAGCCACCCATATTTGCGTGTGTCCTAGCACAATGTGCCAAACGGTCACATCACTCCGACAAACTTAGGATAAATGCCATTTAGTGGGTTTTTAACCCAATTCTTCGCATTTTGCCACCCAAGGGCCAAATCCAAGAAAAACACCCCCCTTGCAAGAATATGTGATAACATTAGGCTCCATGGGGGATAGAGTCCTCCCTACGAGGCTCTAAGATCTCCTTTTGCAGTTCCAATTGCCTTCTGTTGGGCTATGGAGTCAAGCCCAAAAAAATGCTTTTGAGGATTATATGCCGAAAAATAAAATGAAAACAAACACACATGCTCCAAGGAGCTTATTTATGCAACTGTGATAGCAGAATGGATACATCCTTCAACTTTTCTCCAAGGTCCGAAGTTGAGATAAAATAGGGTGGTTCTAGGTCATGAAGGAAATGCCACTCCATGTATTCATTGACAGGCTCATAGAATGAGTGGAAAATCCTATGAAGTTTGTAGTAGAAAGCCTGCTCTGCTCCACAATTGCTCATACAGGGATGAATATCACTGGTAGGCATAGGTGGATGAGAAGTTGATGTAGGCTGACTGATCTCGGGTGATGGTTGTTCACCTACAGGCTCTGGACAGGAGGTAAACTTCCCCTTCTCTTGTTCCTCTGGTTCTTCTTCTTGGCTCTCCCAAGGGTTAGATTCATAATCATCATAGATAGGACCGGTGGGAAAGATCTTGTCTTCATTCTACTGCTTAGTGATTTCTACAGGACAAGGATGGTTCATTTTCTCATGATAATATTCTTTAAGGAAAAGAGGATAAGGATTTGTTGTGTGTTCTTGGATATCCTACATATCCATCTCATAATCTTATTCATAGTTGTCATACACATGATGGTTGCTCCTCTGGACATCAATCTGTGATGTGGGGCTCTGTTGCTCTTCTTCTGAATAATCATCAAAGCTAGGGACAACATGTACCTCAGGAGAAGAATACAAGGCCTCTATAGCCATGAAATATTTATCATGATCCTCAGTAGAGATGCCACGAACATCCTCTTGAAGGGCTGGAAAATCCTTTGCATTTTCTTCAAAAAGGCAGAACTCATGTTCTACCTTCAATTCCTCTAACTCTGCAGAAAGAGACTTTACCAGATCCATCAGTTCACTTATAGTCTCTTCTTCTTGGTCCTCATCCTTACAAATTTCGTCTGATGAAGATGAATAGGGATGAGAAAGGACTGATTTATGATCCAAGTCATCATGCTCATCCTCACAGCCTGCGTAGGAAACAACTTTATCTTGAATACATTCATTGTATCCCTCAAAAAAACTATGAAAAATTAACTCACAGGGATAAAACTTCTGACAATGGGTGTTGAAAGCTGCATGAAATTCTTCCAATGAAGAAATGCTAGCAGGGGGTAAAGAATGATACCATTCACGAGCATCCCCTGCTAATGAGAACATTAAAATCTTCATTAATACATCCTCATGATGTATCTCCCACTCATGCATGAGTTCATGAGACTCAATGAGATGATGAGCAGGGTTGTCCTCTTTATGCTCTCTAAATATATGGAAATAATCATTCCATTCATTTGGAGCAGGAACAACATTGGGAAAACCAGGAACAACCGAAAAATTAAAAGGAGCAAACCTCTGAGCCAATATTCTTTCCATTTTGAACAAGTGAAGTCACCAATCGATTCTTCAACCATGGATTCACTAGGTGAATGATATCTAAGATGAGTGTGTCTAGTCTTTGTTCACCATCAAAGACCAACTATAATAGTTGTGTTCTCCTAAGGGGCTACCAGGTGTAGCCAGGATCAGCCACACTGAAACAGTGGAGTTGAGACAGTGGAGTCGCCGCAGTGGAGTCTCCAGGTGCATAGTTGCAATCTTCAAAGGTTCTAATTTTTTATGCACCCTCAGAATCAAAAGTTCGTTGTTGTTCTACCCAGGGAAAATATTCAATTCATCCCCAACAATGGAGCCAGAAATGTTAGCACTAGAAGTCACCCCTGGATTGCAGTAGGGGTAAGCCCAGTACCCATCAGTGTTTAGGTGGATGTTGGTTTAAATGTGTGGTGTTCAATGGACAAAAATCAGCACTATAATGATGTTGCAACACATAACCGGGCAAGAAATGCACAGGGAAGTGAGGGCCACATTAACTTCAGTCAGTGGTTTGAGTTCAAAGGCGAGCAAAGGGAAGACTTGATGAAAAAACGAGAACAATATTGCTATGGGCATCCTGTTGGATCATGTTGTCATTGATGCCAGTGGTTTGATTATTTGGGAGATTGTTGGATCATATGTCAATGATGTAAATGGTTTGATTGATTGATGTCAAGTAATTTATTGATTGATGATTGATGAACAATGTATATGTATTATCCTTGATGAGAATGATAGATGTCAAATTGGAAACCAATTGATAAAGATGGATCATTGATATGATGCATAGATGAAGATGGATCAATGAGTTATCATTGATACATGACGATGCATAGTTTGTTTGATGAAAATATGACTCATTATTGTATTATTATGATTGATAAGGTGCACAAATGGATGAACTCCAAAGTGGTCCCCTTCTGGTGAAAGCCCTCATGGGAAGACGCTTTGCGGATTGAGTTATCCTAGAAGAACGGTTGGAGGACCCATGCTTGTATGTGGAATAATGAGATGAATATCAATGAAGTTGTTGGTGAAACTATCTTAGATGGATAGTGCTTGTAATTCCATTTTTGGTGGTATGTGGAATGTCACATAACTCCTCAAGGTTTGAGAGTAATGGCCTTATGAAGTTGGAGGACCCCCATATGAAGGCTTGAATCTCCCAAGGTCAAAGAAGTCAAAGTGCTTGAAAAGAAGAAATCATTATTTAAATGATAAATTAAAGTGACAAAATCAAGATGGATTATTTAAATAATAAAAAGAAGTGACAAAATCAAGAAGGAATATTTAAATGATAAAGCATTGGAGAACTTTCTATTCATGGAAAGTGGTTAACCCTAAAATAAGGAAAATAGGTAAAATAACCTAGAAATGGGTTAAGTGACGTAGAATATGAAAGTATAAATAAGAAGCTAGGATCTCTTGTGAAATGTACATTTGGTGAGAATCCTTTTGTGGATCAATGGAGAGATTATAGTGAGATTATCTTGTGGAGTATTGTTGGAGAGCTTCTTGTGAGAGCATATTTGGTGTGGATCTCTTGAGCATGATTGAAGATCTATTTTGAGGAAGAGAGTGAGAGGAGGATCTCATGGATGCATCAAAGTTTCAACAATGTCGGAGATCTTGATGACAAAATTATGAGAACTTCATAAACTCTAGTTTCTGATGCATACGCGGGCTGTCTGTGTATAGGGTGCGTATACATTGAGGTATATGCGCGCTAGTTGTGTATAGGGTGAGTATGTACATGGGATTTCTGAAGAGAGGGAGCATATGGTGGATAGAATGGTGAAGACTTGTGTTTTCACGTGTGCCAAGCTCTTGGATGATTAGGCAGGTTCCAGATATGCATTCTATGGCCTCGGATCTATCACTGCGACACTGGTATGATTACATTATTGTCTTTATGAATACTATTGTTTGATGTGATGGGAATTCTTAGGGAATTATTGGTATGGATTCTATGATGTGGTTCAGTTTGGTTGATTTCGTTGATGGAGTGAGCAATAGTCTTGTGATTCAGTGGTGACATGATTGCTATGGTATACTAGATGCTTATACATGTTTGAGATAACATTCATATTGATCTATTGTGGAGCATGAGCAAGCTATTGGAGAGCTTGGAGATGTTGTGACTAGCTATGGGTCAGTTTGGACAGTGGAAGACAGAAGAGAAAGTGATTGTAGGTTGCAGAGGATCTAAGCATGTGAAGCAAAGAAAAACCCTAGTTTCTCAGAAGCATACACATGTTGCATTATACACTAGCCGTGCGCACACATGGGTTGTAGTGATCCAGGGCGCGTACACACGTGGGCTGCACTACTGACAGGTCGCGTACCTGTTGACAAATTGATATCTGTTGAGGATTGTTTCCTCATCTCAGTTGGTGTTGAGGGTGTAAGTTGAGTCTTGCATTATAGAGCTGGTGCTCTTGTAGAGTTGTACTCTATTCAGTTGTTGCTGATAAACCACAGATTGTTGTCCATAATAAAAATAAAAAGTGTACATACATCTTGTGTTCTTTGTGTTCCTTGTGGTGATGACTTATTGATGATATGTGTTTTTGATATATGATGTTGATATATGTTCACATCTAACTGGTTATAAATGACAACAATGGGTAATGAATAAATGTTGAATGTTAACTAAGGAGTTTTATGTAAAGAGGGGAATTTTGGGAAAAAGAGCCCCACACTCATTCACCCCCCTTCTAAGTGTGGTAGGTGTGTCCAACAATTGGTATCAGAGTGGGCCTTTACTACAAGCCTTAGCAAGCTTGAAGGAGATCCATAGACACACAAATGGATGATGAAGCTCCAATCCTTGATGAGGAAGACTATTCT
>SNQJ01S0257606.1:0-12438 GCA_010110895.2 Picea sitchensis
GTTAACATGCAAAACTCAAATCCAAACGTCAACTAGCTCTGATACCACTTGATCCATCAGGATTTTTTAATGACTTATGGTTGAGTTTTAATTTTGCATGCGTTAATTAACCATTTGAGAAACTTAGTGAAGGAATGAGGAAAGAAGAGGAATTATGACAACCATATATACAATTGTAGATCTGAAATTAAAGAATAAACAACAAACCATAACACACAGATTGATAACGGGGTTCGGCACAACTTTGCCTACGTCTCCGGGCCTTTTTCTCTGTGGGGGAGGCTTCTTTATTTCTGCTCAAAAGATCAAAAGTACATCGCTGCAATGCCAAATGGCTACAAGACTGATCTGGTCATGTTCTTCCATATCTCTAGAACCATGCAAAGAAAACGACACGCAAAACAGACGTCCGGAGCTCCCAGAAATGATCCGAGAGCGTCTCCTCCTCAAAAGCTTTTCTGCCTCAAAATGGCTTTGGCTTGGCTTCTCCTCAGCATTATTCTGCTATGAATGCCCTCCCATGGCCTCAAACAGGACTGGGTTATATAGCTGGGAAGTTGGTTACTCATCTCCAACTTCCTCCCAAAATTTAGGCTCCAAAAATGCCCAATATCTCCCAAAAATGGAGAAAATACATTAAAAATAGGCTTAACAATAATTAAAACCCAAAAATTAGTTATAAAACTCACTTTTAACTATAATATGGTTAAAATTGGGCATAATCCCCCTTCATCCATCGCGCACCCCCTTGACAGAGTCATATGGACTTAATAAGGCCAAGCGCTAGCCCAAAGGCTAAGCGTTGGCACCCTTGACCGAAATCCATGGTCGCATGCACTCTTTCCATTGGACCGTGCCCTTAGGGTACACCTACCCCACGGTTCCAGCTCCCAAATAAACGGAATGGTGCTATATCCACGTGCTGGTGATTAGGGCATCCCGCGCATATTATGTAGGGATAACCCCCGCTGTGGTCATGTGTGGTCGTATGTTGAATCGTGCCGAGGGCTGGGGCTAAGCCCCAACCCTTTCCCCCATCGCCAAATCCATAAACCAAATTCATATAAAATTTACGCCACTATGTTAACAAGAACCACATGGCGGAAGGGCAGTTAGCCCAGCCCTGCCAGTCCATAGCCAGAGGGGGAGGTCGTCGGTTCGACTCCCGTGCAACCCATACCAATTTTTCATATAACCAACGAACCAATCATGGGGTGCCACGTGGCATCCCTTGACTGGGCCACGTGGAACCTCTACAACCAACCCAAACATGCCACGCATCAGTCGTTGATTCACCCATGTCACTTTCCACTTATCAATTGTTGTACTGCCCAGTCACCTTGCCACGTCAGCTGATGACATCACCCGTGCCACGTGTCACCCTTACAGTGGTGACATGTGTCACCTCTGGATTGGCCCAACTAGTTGTCCGTACGTCCAAAACTGCCTGACATGTGTCGCCTCCTGGAGCTACCACGTGTCGTCATCCAGAATTTCCACATCATCTATACGGACCATACGGTCTGCATAGTCAGCATGACACGTGGACTGTACGGACTGTACAGTCATCCCTTTTTTTACCTGTTTGACTTTTCGAACATAATGCGATATCTTCTCCATACGGAGCCCGTTTGACAAAGTAAATATACCACCGAAATCAGGAAGATGAGACAGACGCAATGGAACTGGTTTCGTCACATTCCGAGCACTTTCATTTTTGAGCATTTTTCAAGCCCTGTCAGGCTTCTGGATCCAATTTCGGATCAGTTCTTGGCCAATATAGTTATTTTTACAAACTGGGGGAAACAGGGTGTTACAATGAGCCACACGTCATTAGATCTATCACTCCAGGAGTTTTACTTCGAGAGCTTTAAAATGAGAAACATTGCAAGGCCCGAAGGGCACAAAGTCCCAAAGGCCCGATATAGATCTAATCCATTGATCAGCAAGAGCCATGCGTCATCAGATCTGTCAGTCCGGGAGTTTTACTTCAGGAATTTTAAAATGAGAAACATTGGAAGGCCCAAAGTGCCCGAAGTCCCGAAGCGCCTGAAGAGAATTTGAGTTATCAATTAGTAGAAGCCATGTGTCTCTAGATCCTTTGCTACAGATAAAAGAAACAAAAGACAAATGGAGTTTGAGAATTGAAATTCCTGAAGGCCGATCCACGAAGAAAATCTCGATCATTGTTTTGAAGGGGAAGATCTAATCCGTCAATCTAAAAAGTGTCAGATTTGAGACGTTGATCAGAGGGCCTAATATTAGATCACAAGATCAATGATCACACCAAATTGTGGGGTTGGAAGGTGTACATGTTTTGAAATCTCAAGGGCGGGCCGCAATCAGAACTATGGTTTTTAGACAAGGACACGTGGCGGTTCATGGTGAATTGCGTGGACAAAAGTGGTTTGCTTTCAGACCACCCTTGGTAGTGCCCACAATCGCATAATTGCGTAGGTTCATGGCCCTAGGTCACATTGAATATGGAGCGATGGAGAGGAGCTACGCCAAAGTCCGAAAGCGCCCGTATTTGGTCACAGAAGAAGATCTTATTGGCCTCGAGGCATCGGGATTGACTCGAATAAGTTGTGGGCATCACCTGGAACATTCATGGGTGTCAGGCCTTGTCCTGATCCCGATGAAGGTAGTTAATGGAAATGGGGGTGGTGGTTCAGATCTCATCTCACCCCATAAATGGAATGCATTGAGAGAAGGGTCGTGGGGGTCAATTGTTAGTCCAAACCTCCCTGGTGGACGGATTTTCTCATAGAGCCCGCACTAACTCGGCCTCGTGTCTAACGTAAGAAGGTGTGCATAGTCTGATAGAGCATGCGTCGATTGAAAACTTTGAATGCAGGGGTCCGATCACATTCCTGGTGGTTGTAGCACTTTTAGTATATATAGGCAGTTTTGATATTTTGTTAAGGTCGAATGGTTGAGCTAGGCTTTCTACTATTGTAACATTTTGATGAAGAACACTAGTTCTTTGGTTATGTGTTTATTTGAGACTTCTTGATTAATCTAAGTCATCTTTCTTACTCCATCTTATTTGACTCTGATATCGAGAGAGTTCATGATTGATTGATTCACATGGATTGTTGTGACTATATTATGATGAATGTTTGATTATAATGTTCTTATGATTTCTTTCAGTTTCCTTGAAATTTGAATCTCAGAGGATCTTGTGTTTAATTTTTTCTTCCTTGGGCTGCTGGAAGGCCTGATGTTCATGACAAAACTCTACACTTTTCTCACCAAATTCTTCCTCCTACTCACCTTTAATCCAACTTATTGACTGAAGTTGATCCAAGACCTCAATTTCTTGCGCATACCAGTCTAGATTTCTGAGTTACAATGGTATTTTCATTGAGTCTTCTCCATTTGGCCTCTTAAAAATCATTTACATTTACTGTATAAACTGATGGGTACTGGGCATACCTTCTATGTAATCTGAGGGTGACTTCTAGTGATAACATTTATGGCACCATTGTTAGGGAACGAATTGAAGAAATTTCCCTGGGATGGAATGAAAAAGAATCTCTGATTATGAAGGTGCATCAAATATCAGTACCATTGAAGATTGCAACTTGTACCTAGCGACTCCACTGTTTCGACTCCGTTGTTTTAGTTGTGGCTTTGAAGGGAAGACACACAAGGTCTACTCCACAGCTTCCTCTGGCTACACCTGAAGTTGACTCAGATAGGATTATTAAGAAAGGAAAGCTTTCTCAATAAGGGTTTTTGTTGTTATCCCAGATTGAAAAGCTCCCTGGGAATAATGATATTGCAGAGAGCTAGTTTTAGATGGTGAACTAAAGCTTGACACATAATTATGACTAATTATCTTTCACCATGGCGAATCCACTGTGCAGAATCTATTGGTGACTCCATTGAAGGGAGACAAATCAAAAGGCTATGAAGGCTATCTTAGCCAAGAGATTTCCCCCCTTCAATTTCTCATCCATCGCTAGTTATCCACATCTAGTTCCGGCTATAAATGAATGGGATGATTATCTTCTGAGATTCAGAGGAAGAAAGCATGACCATCCCTGTGAGCACTTATTAAAATTTCATATATGGATGCTTGAACATGACTTCTTTCATGAGGATGTCTTGATCAAGATGTTTAAATTTTCTTTAGAGGAAGATGCTCGTGAATGGTGGAAATCTATCCTTGCTCCTAGTATCCATTCTTTGAAGGATTTTCACAATGCTTTTAATTCATATTACGAGAAGATTTACCTATATCATCTTATTTTGGATGACTTTTGTAAGAATTTTGCATTCCACATCTAGCAGATGATAGAGTCTTCCTCGTGTAATGAGTCTGGTGAAGATATTATTGAAAGAGAAAGTGAAGATAGAAGCAAGTATTTTGCAAATGTGGCTGAAAGATTTTCTCTTTCTATTTCCCAAGAAGAAGGCCTTCTAGATATGAGTGTTGATAGTGTTGATGATTTCATAGCCATGGATGTATCATATTTTGCCCTTGATGCACCTATTGTCTCAGTTGTAAAATAAGAGATAGTTGTGGAGGAGGATTCTTCTCTTTTCCTTCAAGAGGTTTCCCATGATGTATTTTCACCTAGGATTGAAGAGAAGAATCAATAGGTCGCTCATTTTTCTTTGCAAGATAAAAGAGTTTTGTGCTCACTCATCTTTGATGAGTACTTAGATGAAGAAGAGTAGATCCCTACCTTACATTTTGTTGACTTGGGGAGCAACCAGTCTGTGTATGACATCTATGAATCAGATTCCTATGTGGATATTAAGGATTTCCAAGACCATACTATAGAGCCTTTTCCTTTATTCAGTAAGGAAAATCATTGGGTGGAAATCAGCAATCATGGGCTCGTAGAAGACACTGAGCAACATGTTAGGGAGAAACACCCATTCATTGATATACATGAAGAGATTTCTTGCCTTCAGTTGGCTGATGTTATGAGAGCAGACAAAGAGGAAGTGGATAAGCAGCCTACATCAGCCTTTCACTCACATGTTCTTTCCACGGACATTCAGCCGAATGTGAGAAGTTGTAAGATAGAGCATGTTTTATGTTACCAACCCAGTAAGTTTTGTCCCCTACTTTAGGACCCTGTAGGGGAGTACATGGAGTTGCTTTCTTTCCAGGTATTGAAGCCTCAAAAATTTATATTGCCTTCAGCACTAGAGGAGAGCTAAAAAATTTAATCGTTTTGCTGTCACAATTTCATTATATTTATTTGATCAGTGACAGAGTAAATAAGTTTTTAGTTAGGAGGTTACTTGAATCGTTCTGGTGGAAGTCCACTTTCACCTAGCACTTTGTAAAAATCTGTTAGTCTAGGAGTGTACATAAATAAACTCCTTCTGGAGCCCATGTGTTTGTTTTCGTTTTTAGTAGAATAGTGTACATATCTCCCCGTTTTCTTTCATGGATGTTTTGAGCTAGACTCCATAGCCCAACAACTAAGGCACTAGAACTGTGAGTTCTTGGCAGCTCGCAGGGAGCATGTCATCCCCTGTGGAGCCAAATTTTATCACATAGGGTTGTTAAGGGCCATAGGTGTGTGTCGATATACCCGATTCTGTAGTCTTTCCCCGTCCCTATCCTTTTCATAGACCAAATCTTAAGTTTTCCCCCCTTTGGCTTGTAAATCGTTCTCTCTTTTCCCTTGTTCATTTGTGTGCCCTGGTTTTCCTTAAATATTTTACCCGAGTGAAATTGTGGCCCCAATCCCCTCTTTGTTTCCAAGGGAAAGCACTCGCATCCTGTGTTTTAGTCACTGCTCTCCCTGTTTTCTCATCTCATAGCCAGTCGTCCAAATCCTTGATCGTGCAGGCCGAAGCCATGAACACAAAGTGCATCTTTCTTAGCAGTCTGTTTCAGGATTGAAGCATAAGAAAAAGGCAGTTTTAATCTTTCAACAGAGAAGATTCCTAGAACAGTCTATATCAGCGGCTCACGGGCATTCGAGAGTGCCAACTTGCGCGAAGTATAGCACCAGAGCAAAAGGCCCCAAAGTGAGTATGAACCGTTGATCTTAAAGGGGTCGGGTGGCATTCGATCCAAGCCTTCGGGTAAATGAGTTTCAAGAGATTTGAAATGAGAAATGATTAGAAGTCCTGAAAACCCGAAGAGTCGAAGCCACCAAAGCGTCGAATTTTCTGAAGTTGTAGAAGTGGTCGAAGGCCCGAAATAGATCTGAGTTATTGATCAGCAAGAGCCACGCGTTATCATATCTGTCACTCTGGGAGTTTTACTTCGATACTTTTAAAATTAGAAAGATTGTAAGGCTCGAAGGGCCCGAAGCCCCGAAGGCCTGGAATATATTTGAGCCATCAATCAGCAAGAGCCATGCATCATCATATCTGTCACTCGGAGAGTTTTACTTCGCGAGTTTTAAAATGAGAAACATTGCAAGGCCCAAAGTGCCCGAAGTATCGAAGTCTCAAAGCACCCGAAGAGAATCTGAGTCGTCGATGAGTAGGAGTCATGCATCGCTAGATCCTTCGCTCCGAATAAAAGCAGTAGAAGACAAATGGAGTTTGAGAATTTAAATTCCCGAAGGTCGATCCGTGAAGAAAATATCGATCATTGTTTTAAAGGGGAATATCCGATATGTCAATATAAAAAGCACCAGAGCTGAGTTGTTGATCAAAGGGCCTAATATTATATCGTAATATCAACGGTCATGCCAAATTGCGGGGTCAAATGGTGTGCACATTTTAAAATCTCAGGGGCGGGCCACAATCCAAACTGTGGTTTTTAGAAAGGGACGTGTGGCGGTTCATGGTGAATTGCAGGGACAAAAGAGATTTTATTTCAGACCACCCTTGGTAGAGCCTGCAATCACGCAATTACACAGGTTCATGGCCCTAGGTCACATTGAAGATGGAGCGATGGAGAGGAGTTGCACCAAAGGCTAGAAGCACCCATATTTGGTCACATAAGAAGATCTTCTTGGCCTCGAGGCATCAGGATTGACTCGAAGAAGTCGTGGGCACCACTTGGAACATTCATGGGTGTCAGGCCTCATCTTGATCCCAATGAAGGTAGTTAATGGAAATGGTGGTGGTGGTTGAGACCTCGTCTTACCCGATAAATGGAATCCGTGGATGGATTTTCTCACAGAGCCCGCACTAAGTCGGGCTCACGTATAACGTAAGAAGGCCTGCATAGTCTGACAGAGAAGGCATCAACTGAAAACTTTGAATGCAAGGGTCCGATCACATTCTTGGTGGTTGTAACATTTTTAGTATATATAGGCAGTTTTGACATTTTTTTAAGGTCGAATGGTTGAGCTAAGCTCTCTGCTATTGTAATATTTTGATGAAGAACACTGGTTCTTTGGTTATGTCTTGATTTGAGACTTATTGATTAATCTAAGTCATCTTTCTTCATCTTATTTTCCTCTGATACTGAGAGAGTTCATGATTGACTGATTCACGTGGATTTTTGTGACTGTATTATGATGAATGTTTGATTATAATGTTGTTATGATTTCTTTCAGTTTCCTTGAAATTTGAATCCAAGAGGATCTTGTGTTTAAGTTTTTCTTCCTTAGGCTACTGGAAGGCCTGATGTTCACGAAATACCTCTATACTTTTCTCACCAAGGTCTTCCTCCTACTCACCTTTACTCCAACTTACTGACTTAAGTTGATCCAAGACCTCAATTACTTGCGCATACCAGTCAAGATTTCTGAGTAAGAACAATATTTTCATTGAGTCTTCTCCATTTGGCCTCTTAAAACTCAATTACATTTACTATATAAACTGATGGGTACTGGGCTTACCTTCTATGCAATATGAGGGTGACTTCTAGTGCTAACACAATGAAAGAGAAAATTTTGGATGTGCAAAATAAATTAAAAATATACAAATCGATATTTAAAAAACATAAAGATCAATTAGTTTAGATAAATACTAAAATGCTATTTAAAAAATGTAAAATTTTGTTGAAGCATCAAAACCCATAAAAAGTGGGCCTTTCCCATTGATATCATAACAATAGGCTCCCCAAACTTCCTTCAAACTCTAGCCAAAATCACCAATTGCTCAAGAAGAGATGGCATATTGATGCCAAGTCTTGGCTAAATCATTGGGGAATAAAAGAAGTTATTCTCCGCAATACCGATGATATTAAACATTTTGTACAAGATAAGTTTAAGGAGAATCTATGGTGTGATAAAGAATTAGAGGTTAAAATATTTTAAGGAGGTAGTTAACCCTAACCTTGAAGATCAAAAGTATCTATTTGTTTTGAGAAGCGTAAAGAAGAGAATCAATATTGCTAAAATAAGAATTAATTCTCATGAGTTGCATAGTGAAATTGGGCATTGGAAAATCCCCAAAACACCATGGTAAGAAATAATCTGTCACTTTTAGGACACTAAGAGGATTAAACATGAAAAACACTTTCTCCTAATATACCCTTGAGTATACCCAAATTATATCTCAATTTCAAAATATTTGTCACAATATCAACCTTTCTAATCTTCTAAGTCATCAAAACTTTAGTGATCTTGGAACACTTCTCTTATTTCTTTTCAAACATCAAAATATCATTTTAAGAATCACTTTAATAAATCCAAGTAATCTCTTATTTTTCTTAAGATTCCCATAGAATAATTTAAGTCTGAGTGTTAACCATCATCATCATCATCATTATACACACACAACATAGTGTAGATTTATGATATTATATTAGTTATTTGAATAATAACTTATATGATGAGATTCTAAATTATAAATATATGATAATTGGTAAATGGAAAAATAAATAAAAGAGAGTAAATTTTAAATGTGCAAAACAAATTATTAATATGTAAATAAAGAATTAAAGAAAAAAATATCAATTATTTTAAAAGACTACTAAAATGAGATATAAAAAAATAAAATTTTATTTAATAATAATAATAATAATAATAACCACCTCAAAAACTCAATTGGCAAGCGTAATTGCCCATTCCCTCAGTATAATAATAATAATAATAATAAATTCAAAAAACAAACATTTAAAAGTCTAAATTGTAGACTAAAATGCCAATTAATTTTACACAACTTATTCTTTCATATAAAATATAAGAATATAATTTCTATAAAGATATAAAATTATGTACTAGTTCAAGTTATTTAGCAATATATTGTGAGGAGGTGGAAAGAAAAGAAGCAAACAAAAGAAATTGAGAATTTGAGAATAATCGAAAGTTGAATAGAAATATTTATAAATATTTCTTAGTTAGTGGAGTATATCCGTCCATTATAAATTTGATAGAGTTGAACATTTTTTATAATAAGAATATGAATATCTTAAAAAAAATTCAAACATTTTTAATTGAGTGATATGAATATTTTAAATACTTTTAATTGATCTTAACGAAAAAAACAAAGTGTCACTATACATGTTGGCGAATTTTATATTGATGTGTGACTTTGTGTCGATCACGGCATTTCTCAAATGCTGGTAAAAAACAAAATGAAATCCAAGTGTAACTATACTTGTTCACCAATATATTGATGTGAAACTTTGTGTTGATCATGGCATTGCTTACAATTGATCGATGTCATTTTCTACACAATTCCATATACATATTGGTTAATGTGTTGATCTATTTTTGTTATATGTTTGTTTATTTTTGTTTTTCATGTCCTTTTCAATCTATTTTAAATTATCTATATGCTTTTTATCAAAAGTTTTTATTATTTAATTTTTAAATATTTTTTAAAAATACAAATAAATAATCAATATTTAGAAATTAATACAGCGTAACAGAAGAATAAGCAAAGATGCTCACAACTCTTTATTCATGTGAGAGAAATTATTATATTTTATAGGTTCAGGGATTAAATAATCAATTTTTAGAATTGAGGATCTGAAACCATTTATAGATTAAAATAGGAATATGTTTTAACCATTTTTTAATTATGGTATTTCATCATTATTATCCTACATTCTCTTTTAATGGAGAAATGAATTTAATACAATAAAAATACATAACATGTTTGTTGGTTTTAGTCTCAACTAGGTTTACAAACATTACAAAAGACAATTCAAACAAAACTTTAAAATTTGTTTCAACTTCATGTATGAGTGAATTTTTCTCTTCCTCCTTTTCCAGATTCTGAACCCTCTATGCATTTTCAATTTAAGTCTTCCTCTTTTGCTGAAAATTCCATGTTTCAGCTTTTATCCTTCATCTTTTTGTTGGTGTTTGTCATCAATCTGAAAATTATTTCAGATTGTCCATGCTTTTCCTCTAACTTTTTCTTCGAAAAATTGTTTGTATATGAACTGTTCCCACATACCATTCTATGTTGTTTGCTCTTCATTGTTGAAAATTTGATCATCAATTTGCTGCAACATTAACTCATAGTAAAATCTAATTTCTTCAGGACTCCAATGCATTAGAATGCCATGAACTTCATCAGATGTATCCATTGTTGCTTCCCATTCTATGTTGTCTTCATCATTTAATGATTCTTCATTTATATTTTTTGCTTCATCAAAACATGGTGTTTAAAGCCAATATTCAAGAAACTATAACTCTTCTTCAAACTTTGTTGACAGTTCATTTGAGTGCCCTTCTTCTTGTTCAACTACTTCTAAAGATTCTCCCAACTCTGTTGTTGCAGCTTCAAATACTTCATCTCTATTAGCCTTTGTTTCAGTATTGACGTTGTCTACAACATCATCTAACACATGTTTTTCAATTTTGTCTACAACATTCACTATTGTTGCAGATTCCTCATCATTCATTGTTTGAAGCAAGTGTCCTCTTACATTTAACAAATTATCAATATATTGTATTTCCTACTTTATCTTCAACCAATCTTCACTTGACATGTTCTCCTCATCATACATTACCTTAATGAGAATTCCTCAATCAACTTCAGAAGTTTCCTCATAAGCAAATGCAGTATTTTCACTATATTTCATTTCTAAAATATCCCATAACATTTTTGCATTGTCTATATGACCAAATTCATATAAAATAGGAGACAAAATACTTGTATCCAGTGTTATAAGGCTATTTTATCTTTTCACTTATAATGGGAATTGATCAAACCATTTTGAACAAATTTCCATAAATCTACTGAACTGAACTCAGTAATCCTTCCATTTTAATTGTTCACATATTAAAATGCTGAGAAGGATGGTAGAATCGGCATTAGTCTTTTCAATATTTCACCAATTTCTTTATCATCTTCATTGATCTGATCTACTTCTACATTTTGATCCTCAAGTATGGATTCTTCAATGATATTTTTTTTTATCAGGTACAGGTTCCTCAGCTACAACTCAAAAAACTTCATATTATTCTGGAAAATATATTGCCTCTATCCTTTGATTTTTTCTCGTGATCTGTTTGAGCTCTCTTCGACGCTGTTTAATTCTCCTTTGATTACTCATGAGAGTAGCAAGAAACTGTGCATCATCCTTCTTCTCTATGTCATTACTGATTGATGCAGGAAAGTTCCAATTTTCCCACTTGTTCACGCAGAGAACCTTTGACTCTGAAGGAGACTCCTATTCCAACTAAAGTTGCAAGGCTCATCTTAGTTTCTGACATTCTTCACAATAGTAGTGCTCTTGTGAAAAATGCTTCTGCATATAGGACGACTTTTGAAGCAACGTTTCTAGATATTATGGAAAGCTTTAACGACTTATACTGAAAAATCACTGGTCGGATTACTGCAGAAGCTTTGCATGAGAGAGTGATGAAATCTCTCCAGGTTTGGTTAGACTGGTTTCTCTTTTCAGATGCTAATGTGAATGGAATGAGAGCTACCTTTCTTCGATCTAGAAATTCGGGTGTTCCTCCTTTTCATTCAATATGTGGATAGGAATTCTGACGGACTCGTGGATTTTGAGAAATTTAAAATGGAAGGTAAATTTCATACGACAAGTATGAAACTCTTGAACAAGCAGAGAAAATTGTCGTAGATCTAATGATGGAGGAAATCCGAGAAGTGATCTTAAAGTGAAAGCAATTGCTCATTGATCAAATGGGAGCAAGTATGGACGCCACAAAAAAGGGTTGATGTACATGGTGACGAGGAGGATGCAAACAACATATTTGACGCAGGCGCGCGCTTCAACAGGTGAAGTGGGTCTAAAAAAAAGGGTTCTTACCTCCAATTCTGGATGCGCAAATATACCTCTGCAATATATATGCAATCTGCAAACACAACAACAATCACACATAGGAAAATAGGTGAAGGAAATCCTCGATCTACATGTTCAAGATGAATAAGGGATCACATGCAACACTTGAGGGGTTGCACACAACATTCCAGGGATCGATTGAACTAACAACATGTCCGTTCTAGCAGTGAACAACAAACACAACACGCATACTCCAGCAGTGAACATGGATCGATGCAAGAATGCAACGCTCCACGCGACAGTCGACAACTCTTCAGATTGCATTGAACTCACAGATTGCAACGAAC
>SNQJ01S0257611.1:12448-22651 GCA_010110895.2 Picea sitchensis
CTTATTCTTGCCTCTTAGTAAATTCAATATTTAAAACTTAAGGAAAGCGTCCTATTCTGTCCTGTTTTGTTCTAGATCCAGGTGGATCTAGGGAGATCGGTTTGTGTCCGCACTTACGGATTTATCCATAAACAGGGTTCGACCTCCTGGATGTATATATTTCTCAGCAAAGGTTTCACGCCCCTTCAAGTAGACCCAACAACCCCCTTCTCATAATACAATGATCTGCAAAGAGAGAGATTCATACAACAGATAAGAACTTGTCTAGAACCCAGTAAATATGCCCAGAATATAGTATGCAACGCCTAGAATGTATAAAACTCAACCCCCACGATGGGAAATCTTAATGGATGTATGGTCCGGCCTCCATAATAAGTATTACACCCATCACAATGAGGAAATCGCCCCCACAATGGAAAACTCGTCCCACACTGGAAAAACACAGCCGACTCACACAAGGAACTGACAATACTCAAAGATATTTAGTTGTAAGAAGATAAAGCTCTGTATCAATGAAGAACAATGACAAAACCTAAAGTGATCATGTCCTCAAATCTGACTATGGTGTATATTTTCCAGAGATAAATGCAAAGGGTTTCCAAAAACCCTAGACTCTCTTCTCAAGAGCTCTCAAATCTATTTTCCAAATGAGCATATGCAAGAATTGATAATAGAATCCTCCTATCCCCTTTTTTAATACTTCTAACTGTAAATGTGTTGAACTTGCACAGAATAGATCTAGCTAGAAAATATCACACACATTTGCAGAGAGAAATTGAGAAAGAAGAAGAAAGAGTTCTCATTAACCGTTTTGAATAATGAATAATTTACACATGATATACTATGTATAAATCAATGATTTCGACTGGAGGATAACCAATGCACCATAGTGGTGGTATAGAGTGATTTGGACACACACCAATAGTTACGGGAGTGAACTTCCACCTAGTCTAGTCTCTGAGGCAGTTACGGGAGTGAGCTGCCACCTAGTTGAGTTAACTAGTCAACTAGTCTTCAGTTAACTGACTGAACAAAGAGTAGTGAGGAGTTAACTTATGGAATCAAGGCTAATGCGCCACTCTGGTGATGATACCAAGGCAAGTTCGAATTAGCATGGTGATGATCCCAATGTTGCATGGTGACAAAACCAATGCAACATCTAAACTCAACTCAACTAGTCAAACTGAAGTGTCAACTGAAATAGAATAATCTCCAGGTGGAATATTCTCCCCTAAATTATAGGAGACTGGATAATGACTAAAAAACAAGGAAAACCATAAAGAAAAGAAATCATAGGTGTGTGTGAAGTAACTCCAACACCCCCCCTGAACATCACTATGGTGAAAATAAAGATTGGGTCCCGACAACGAGGACATGTTAGGTACCCAAGTACAAAAGATACACTAAAAATAAAGTGAGGAAAGAGGGAAAACCTCATGGGAAAAAACCCCTCTCAAGGTGAATATGACTTTCTTTCCGGTGTCGGAATTCATCATCTGATACACGAAGAGAAGGTTGACAGAAACCTTGGGAACATGCGGCACATTCACGAAGCTTTCGTTGGTGAGTTCAATCCTTCCTTTGTCAGTGACTTCGACAAAAGAGGTGTCCCCCATCAAAATCGAAGGACCTTTGCATGCATCCAATGAAGAATAGAACTCTTCAGAGGCATCCATGTGATGTGATGCTCTTGAATCTATGATCCAAGCATCGAGAAAGGAGTGGATGGTAATCAAGGCATATCTAGAATTTCCTTTCTTGGAATTCATATCTTCTGGCTTCTTCTTCTTTGCACCCTCGGGGATGCGATCTCCAAGTTCGTTTTTCTGAAGTATTTGAGACATCAAATCTATTTGTTTTTGCATGCATGTGTATTCCGAATGGAATCCTTTGTGACAGTACATGCATTTCTCTCTTTTTCTTCCCTTTTCCCCTTTGGATCTAGAGGTATTGGTGAAGGGTTTTGTGTACCCTTCCTTCTTCGGATGTGCATGAGATTTTCCGTTTATATTTATCTTTGCCCATGTTGATGAGCTTGGTTTTCTCTTATGTCGGGTATTCGATAAATTCCTCAAGAGAAGGCATATTCCAGGTGGTTCCAGAGGTGAATCTGATAGTATGGAATGTGGATAATAATACAGAGAATTCAGGACCAAGCTTGGAGAGAATGGTGAGAACCATTTGTTTTTCCTCCGCTGATTTATCAACCCCACAAGCTTTGAGTTGAGACAGTAAATCCTTGAATTTTTGAAAGAAATCTTGGATATTTTTGAAGATTTTTGGATCCAATGTGAGAAGATCCACCTCCAGCATGTGTCCCCTCATCTCATCCTATTTTCCAAATATCCCTTCCAAGGTTTTCCAGGCTTCATTGGGAGTCTTACAAGAATATATGCGAAAAAGGAGATCAGGAGAAATAAGACTACAAATTGTTATGAGTGCCTCATCCATGCGATTTAAGTACTTTGATTTTTATATGGTTGATGTCAGCTCTATATCTGTATTCATGGTTAACCTGTACAACCCTCTCGATCGGAGATGTATGGCTATTTTCTCCTTCCATGAAAAATAGTTGTAAGGTGTAAGAATGAATTCTTTTTGGAATTGCATCTTTCCGCTATCTTCAATCTTTTGTACTTGCAAAAATTTTGGTGTAGATTTTTCTTAGCAGTCCATCAACTCTGATACCATGTAAATGTGTTGAACCTGCACAGAATAGATCTAGCTAGAAAATGTGACACACATTTGCAGAGAGAAATTGAGAAAGAAGAAGCAAGAGTTCTCATTAACCGTTTTGAATAATGAATCATTTACACATGATATACTCTGTATAACTCAATGAGTTCGACTGGAGGATAACCAATGCGCCATAGTGGTAGTCTATAGTGATATGGACACACACCAGTAGTTACGAGAGTGAAATTCCACCTAGTCTAGTCTCTCGGGCAGTTACGGGAGTGAATTGCCACCTAGTTGAGTTAACTAGTCAACTAGTCTTAAGTTAACTGACTGAACAAAGAGTAGTGAGGAGTTAACTTAGGGAATCAAGGATAATGCGCCACTCTGGTGATGATACCAAGGCAAGTTCGAATTAGCATGGTGATTCTCCCAATGTTGCATGGTGACAAAACCAATGCAGCATCTAAACTCAACTCAACTAGTCAAACTGAAGTCTCAACTGAAAGAGAATATTCTCCAGGTGGAATATTCTCCCCTAAATTATAGGAGACTGGATAATGACTAATAAACAAGGAAAAACATTAGGAAAAATAAATCCTAGGTGTGTGTGAAGTAACTCCAACACTAGCTTGAGCTTTTCTTTCCTTCTCTTATGAATGTGTGATAATGTTACCTTGATTATTTTCTGCCCTAGCCCACAAGAACTCAATTACGCTAGCATAATTTTTTCTTAGAGAGATTAGGTAGATGGGGACATTACATTGAGTTTTATTATTCTTAAGACCTATGAACAAGCACAAAAGAAATTGACTTTACAAGTTTTTATTCCATCAGAAATGTTGTGTTTAAGTTGATTACATTAAGAAATTTGGACATAGCCTCATGTTTTTGTTGATATTTTTAACATGTGTAGGCAGATTAGGTTAACAAATTTCACTACTCGTGATCACCAGATATTGTGAGTCTCATGTTTAAGTTGATTAAGTACAAATTTATGTCATGTTTATGTTGAAGAGATTAACTATATTTGAAGACATGGAATGATTTAATGTTTTAAGTTTTTTTAAGTAAATAATATTTACACATTTGCACATAGTTTGATTTTAATAATATTTTGATTTATGGAAGAAAAATGTTAAGATTTTTTAAGTTAATTTTCATGTTTAAATATTAAATATTATAACATATTAAGCTAACTTAAATTTGTTTTAATCTTGGATTTATCAAGCATTAAGAGGGATACTTTTTTTTGGATGCGAACATTTTCTATATTTTTGTTATCTAAAAGAAATTTTCATCTCAATATTTTTTTGCAAAAGCCTGTAAGAAAGTTTTTTTTTCATTTCACAATTTTGTGATTATATCACTAAATTTTTAAGGATTAACTTCAAGAGACTTGGGAGTGTTGCACATTCCATTGAGACATCAATCTTTCAAATTATTGCGGCATTGTGCACCTCCCCATGATCAAACATTTTGAAATTTCTGACCACTTCGTAGTCTTAGAAAAGTTATCTTCAGAAGACTCGTAAAAATACTAAGCTTCCAAAGTCTTCACAATCTTTCCCAAAGTTAAGTCCTTCCATGGATATAGTCTTGTTATATTGCCAAACATGATTATGTGGAGGGAATGCACATTGAGATTACATGTTTTTTCTTGATTACCCACCTTACCATTTTCATAAATGAAGAATCTCACAGTTATATATTTCATTACTATCATCCATAATTAAACTATTATGACTAACTTCCCTGCAAATACCCTTTTTCCTAGAACTGTGTCACGACCACCATAAATAGTAGCATTTGAAAAATAAATCATGGATGAATGTATTTACTAACAATACTAACTACTAATGATTGATGTTGTTGTTTTGGATAAGTTATAGGGTCCAACATCATGCCTAATAAAAGGAAACCTAAGAGGGAAGAGAAGATTGAGGAGCTCATATAAGAAGGAGAAACATTGGTAGAGCCTCAAATGAAGAAGTCCTCAAACCCTTCTATGGGAGACTAAATGAAATATGGGCCTAGACCATAACCCACTATCGGGTGAGATATATCAGCTATTCAAAGAGGAGACTTAACTGGAGTCCTTTCTGTAGCCAAGAGAGAAAGACATTGACTTGGGAGTATTTCATAACATCATGAGATCATGTTTCCACAAGGTGGTAGTCAGACCAACTCTCATTCCCTATACAAATATAATCTCTTAGCTAATTAGTCACACAAACATCGAGAAAAATAGATTAAGGATGAAAATGGGAAGGCCATTGCATCTTTTTAGCCTTCAAGTCTAGATATCTATTACAAGTTTTCAAACATTGAAGTTAGGATCATTGATGATTGGGTCATATAGTTCACCAAAAACAATAATTATCATGAAATTGTGAAAGGATGGTGGACAATAGAAAAGTTATTTAAGTCACACCAGGAAAGTATATACCCAACCAAATGCCTCTAGCCTCCATACATGTATGTAGTTTCCTTAATAAGTAAATTGTATGTAGAAAATGATGCAACACAATTCAAGAAGTCTTGGATCCATATTACAAGAAGTCTTGGATCCTGCTACTATGCTAAGTGGTAAAGGATGGCAATATTTGCAATCAATCATCCATATTATCCACAACCATGATGGATGTTATCTCAAGAGAATAATACCACATGCTAGGGATTCATCCATAATTCTTTATGTCATCATATTTACTAGATGTGGTATGTGTCACAAATAACTTCACAATAATGGGATAGMAATGACATCTAAATGACAAAACAATCCATGTTTACTTCCAKGTCCTATGGGAACACAAATACATGAATGAATACACAAGGATTTGTGATAACTTCATAGCTCCTATCTACATCGTTGTTGTAATCTTGTATATTACAACGTCATTCACAGAGAGGCTACAATATAAGAATAAAACACACATACTCATGAATGAAGAGAGTAATTGGGAAGGTAAACCAATCCATTGTTTGTTCCTTATTCATGAGTATAAATACATATGAGAGATGGTTGGAGCAATTGTACTTGCTCCAACTAATCATTCCTTAAGATCATTTATGTTACAATATTGCACTTACTTACATATTTATCCTTATGTATTCCTATATTTACTTATGTATTAAAGTATGATGACTATTACAAGGGTCTAAGAGGCCTCCCAACATCTCCCCCACACTCAAATCCTTGCTTGTCCTCAGCAAGTGTGCACCAATGTTATGGGTCTCTAATGCTACAAAAGTACCCTTATTGTGTACCACCTATGCATACCAATAGGTAACTCAGCCGCAACAACTGCCAACTGGATAGGGTGATAGACGTATACAAGGTTTATTGTGACTAGTCTCAATTGTATCTGAGTGACTATATATTATAGGTCCCATCTCCTCAATCTCCATGTTCTGTGTTCCTCATCAAGAGTCACCCCAGTTGTTGTTATTGTCAAGTCAATCACTCAATTCATACCTAGACTGCTCACACACTCTGTTAGGTTTTTGCTCTCGGAGGATTCGTTATAGGGAATCGATGAGGGTCTGTGCCATTGGCCACTCATACCATTTTTTTTTTTTGTCATGGCCCAAAAAACTATTTTGCAATTCTTATACTCAGGGATCAATCAATTCAGTGTTCACATCATCTTTTCTTTAAGTGCTTTGTGTGTGTGTAAAATGTTTCTCTTGAATTCCTTCGACCACTACTCATCATAAGTGTTATGCTCACTTTGTCACTGCAAATGTTTCCTCTTTCAATGCTCAATCTTTTATTCAAGTGTTTAGTCACTGCTCTATTGCTTATCATCTGCTACTTCAATTCTCTAGAGTCTTGGATTTTTATATTAAGGATGCCTCACCAACTCTACGACTATACAAGAAAATTTTCCTAGCCTCGACTTACATTACATGACTAGAGGGGATCGTGAAGACGCACGTTTAACCCCCTCATTTATGTTTTTAACCCCCTCCTTTAAGTTTTGACTAGAATTTTCCAAGACATCTCGAACTAATACAATCGAAAATATATGTTTTTACATTTTGAGTAACATACTCAACTAGATTCAACTATGACCCGAGTCTAGTCGACTCAACTCCTACTAGACTAAACACTCCAACTACAAGGTTGTCTTGACTATGGAGTCGACTATAAATAACAAACTTAAACTAGCCATATCCTTCATGTAATACTTTTCATGTGGTGAGATTTCAAAACAATTCTAATACTCTTACAATGGTATCCATGACTCCATTTGCTTTTATGCTTCTTCATTCCACCAAAGTCTTCTTAAACATTCAAACATTATACAAATGTTTGTGCCCATATTCTCGACCAACTATCAATATTGTGTAGTCAATTAGTGTCGATTCATCTCAAATGCATTTGTGTTACGGTGGCATACATGTCGAAGGTGGAATACAATTATAAGTTCTTCTGCAGAGTGACCACCATTTTCTAGATCATCAAGGATGCATAGTCGAATTCGACTGGGATAGCACTCAGGCGGTTGAATCTCCATCTCCATCGACTCTCCAACAATTCTTTGGTTGACTAAAACTAGGCAATTGACTAGTGCTTAGTTCGACACCTTTTCCAATTAGCGTCTGCCCACCGTAACGCCATTACCATCATCGTCACATTGTGTCACCACAATGATGATATTGATTCCTTCCCTTATGAAACATGATAGAGACAACATCGGTAGATTATCACAGTCTATTTTAAATTTCTCAAAGAAAGGATTTATGCTATCAGGATTCACTGTGATCTTTAAGCTTCCTTTGGGACTGTATATGAGATGACAATAATCTGCAACGAAATGTTCTATGCATCTGTGTATTGTCAGTTCCTACACTTGGGTCGATCTCATCCCAACTTTCAGTGGTCTAATTATTCGTTTAAGCGTCCATTCGTCGGGATACTCGTCGATCAGGTCGACTAGTTTCCCAAGTCGACTTGGTCGCACCATATTTTTGAATTGAAAATTTGCAGTCGAATATATTGAGTGCAGTCGATTTTCATGGTTGAATTCTCTGTTGATTATTAAGCAATCAGAATCTCCCCCAAAAAACATAGCCATTTTGTTCACTGTCCTGAAGTGTACATATGGTGCCTTCCGTAGGTATTGTAGGTCTCACGCGGAAGACATACTCGACATGCTCAAGGATTGGTGTTTTTCAAAATTTGGCAGTTAGTAGCTGGTGTGGGTGGATAGGGTCGACCTAGGTCGACATATATCATTTGAAATATGAGAAAGATCTCATCTACAGACTCGTGAATCGCCTTCTGGACCCGGCCTAAGTCTCACGCCAGCTTTTACATTGAATATTTCAGTCTCTAAATCAGTTTTTATCAAGAAGATTTTGTACGTGCTTATTGGAGTGTTGGTGCCCATTCGCCATGTGCTTCAAAGTTAGATAAGTGATACCGAACTTTTCTTACAATAGCACAACATTCAAATAAAAGCGAACATCATCCATGAGCTAGCATATGTTGAAACAAAATCTTTCCCACCATAACACATTTCATGGGCATCTTCGTCTGCGCCTAGGTCGATGAAGTCAATCCACAAGCAGCTTACACATTCATCGATGAGAATCCAAGAGATTTTCGAGAAAATTCTTCCATCCAACAATCTACGAGCAATCCTCTTCTTATCTCTCCATATTTTCCACAAGTGTTGCCCGATGAAGGAGGCAACAATGCTAATGTTGTAATCTGATAGATTACAACGACATTCACAGAGAGGCTACATTATAAGCATAACACACATACACAGAGAGGATACATTATAAGCATAACACACATACTCATAAATGATACATTATAAGCATAACACACATACTCATAAATGAAGAGATTAATTGGGAAGGTAAACAAATCCACCCTTTATTCCTTATCAGTGAGTATAAATACATATGAGAGATGGTTGGAGCACCCATTCCAACTAATCATTCTTTAAGATCTTTTATGTTACATTCTTGCACTTACTTACATATTTATCCTTTTGTATTTCTATATTTATTTATGTATTAAAGTATGATGACTATTACAAGGGCTTAAGAGACTTCCCAACAATCGTCATTTTCTACAAACCAACTTCGTGTATGAAATAAAAATGCAAGTGATAGGTGCATTAGGAGACTGGTATGTGATGGAAGGTAGCACATACATTAAAGTATTTGGATCTCTCAAGGCCCCTCATGTAATTCCTAAGTGTTGTGCCCCCACAAATACCCAATGAAATTCTTTGTTCTAGAGAATTACAATGGATCCCCCTATCAAAACATTTCAACAAGAAATTTTGTCACTACCAAATTGATTTGGTACTTGTATAGAAACTAGTATTCTATATATGCAGTATCATGATTAACTAAGGATATCTATATTGATCAAATGTCTTTTGAGTTCTTGGTGCCATTTCATACCTACAAATTCGATATGCACTCAAGCGACCATGCCTTAAGGGATATCAAACCATTACTCATTGGAACGTCCCCACTCGAGAGGAACATACATGCAACTGTCAATCCATTTTGGAAATACGAAAGCCGACATGTTGTTGGATACACTCTATCATAGTCTTCTCATCAAATCCAAACATGTAGAAGTTGTAGAAACATTTTGAAGTCCAAATACTGACAGTCTTTGAACTCTTCATTGTCGACTCTTCGTTCATCGGAATGGAGGACCATACGCTTTTCACAATATTGTTTCTTAAATGAATCCCCCCAATAAAATATTTTCGATACAGAAAAGCTCTGTTATGTCGTAAGGCATTTACCCTGTGACCTCATGTCAGGAGATGATCTTCCCAAAGGAACTAATGCGAGCAGGTAGGATCCAAAAGTGTGTGAGTGTAGATTTTAACATTGTACAATATTTACTGCAAAAGATTTTCAGTAAAAGAACAGAAAATATACAATGGAAAATACAAACATTACATGGAGATTTTTCCCGTGGAAACCCAAACCGAGAAAACCATCATATTCTATATTCATTCATAGTGTTACATTATTTACAATACAATATACATAAAGGAGCCAACAACATCCAAACCCCTAACCCAATGATCGGGATTAGTCAACAACCCTAATTCCTTAACCAAAAATAGAAAACCATCGACAAAAACCATGTTCCAAAAACAGCCCAAAAAGGCGACATCTTTCCCGAGGCAAAAAAAATTCCCTGGGGAGCTACCCCCGAGCCCCCCTGCACGCTCAGCACAATGCAGACACTACTACTCATGCAAAGAATATAACACAAACCCAACATTATCCCACTTTTTTTTTTCTTTGCATACAGGGGGTTACATGGTTACATAGTCAACAATCCAGGGCAGCAATGCCCATGGATCCTCTATACCAACAGAACTTCTCAGTGCTCACAGATTTTGTTAATGAATCTGCAACATTCTTCAAAGTGTCCACCTTCATCAGCATTACTTTCTTTTCTTCAACCATGTCTCTAACAAAGTTATATTGAATATCAATGTGTTTTTTCTTTGAATGATAACCCAGGTT
>SNQJ01S0257612.1:0-11375 GCA_010110895.2 Picea sitchensis
TATGATTGTGACATTTCTCCACTTGATTGTTCTAATTTGATCCTAGGTCTCCCATGCCAACAACAATGTAGGGATCTCTATGATGATAAAATTAATACATATACTCTCTTCAAATATGGAAAAGAATATAAATTAACCATTTCCACTATTTCTCTTTCTCACCCTAGCACATTTCAACAACTTAAAACATGCATAAATGTATATCTTTACATGTTGTTCCTCCAATGGCTAAAACTACACCACTTATCTCACAATCCCTATATCTTATTCCTTATCCCAAACCATCCTCACTACCAATATCCTATAGTCCTCTCATTGCAATACCCCAATGCTTATTTCTCCATTTTCCATTCCTCCCCCTCCATAATGTTACCCTATATACTCTCTCTTAGATGAATTCCCCAATGCCCTATATTCAATCCTTTCTATGCATCAATCCCTTATAGTTGAAAGGAAAATATATTATCATCATTTGTAATTTCATTCTTAAGCATCATGTTCTTAGGCTCAATGCCCCATTGATAATTCTCATTTTTCAATGAGATCTATTTCTTTTGGAATGTGCCCTATCACCGAGATCTATGTTAGCACTTACTTTCAACTATCTTCCTACTTCAATCTAGAATTGAAGTTGAATTATTTCTTATGGTCCTCGCAGAGAATCCTCTTTCACTGAGACCAATCATCTGAAGCACTATTACATCCAGATCTCATGAAATTGTTAATAGGATCCCTAATAAAAAACATAAGCACTCACTTTTACAAAAATATAGAGGACAAACGAATGGAGAAGCCTTAGATTCCTAGATTAGTAGCCTCACATTGCACTTCTAGATTCTACCAGGGTCAAATATTTATCCTTACAATAAAATATCTACAAGGAATCATTCAAACTTGGTGAACAAGTCAATTTATAATGCTACATTTAACTCAATATTCTACTTCCAAATGCATGAAAAAGTCCATCAATACATGGAATCCATTGTGTGACACCATCACATAGCATTTTTATCCCCTATTCTATATAGAAAATATCATGTGCGAGTGGTTATAAATTCATCAAGCCTAGTACTACAATACATGGAAGTGTTCACACAACTACACATCCAACTCTAGATTCCATATCCATGTTGGCACAGGGGCAGACCCAGGGTTCAACGCTACAATAACGCACCAAAAAAACCCTAACTACCAGCCCTTTCGGTGACACCTGCGAAGCAGATGAAGTCTCACCCGAGGTAGAGGTAGGGGTGGTTGCAGGACTCAAGTGTCTGCAACCTTAGCTGGGACACAAATATGTGATTATAATACTTAATACGACTCTTAGCACCGCCAGTTCCTTAATATGTAATCACTATTCACTTCACTGATACAACAAAGCTTTGCGGTATTCACACTAATCTACAGTATTCAAGCACTTAGCATACGTAAAAAAATTAGATTAAGCACTAAGCACAACCAAGTAGATCAGATCTAGCATATAAAAAGAACAAAGAAAGTAGATCTATCCAACTACATCAAAGCACTTAGCATATAACATATGAACACATAAAGAACAAATCACATAGCACATAACACAATGTTTACGGGTTCACCCCTCTCTAGGGGATACGTCCACCAACTCTTCTTCTTTATTGTCTTCATTCAATCGGTTACAAGCACAAAGCCTCAAAACCCTTACTCCGCATATGACATAAGATCTGCGTATCTCGCTAGATCCTTCTTCCTTACGCTACAACACAAAGCCTTCTACATTCTCTCACAGGGACTTGCACTCAACTCTGCAAGTCTTACACAGAATGCACAAAGCCTTGATCACACAGATTCAACTCTTGGAAATTAGCCTACATCACATAGATGCCGATTTCACTACTTCTCTATATGGCCTAGACATCTATATATACATACAAAATAGGCCTAAATACGGGTAAACCCATGGGCCAACATTCCCTTCCCATTACATATTCCCCAAAACCCAAAAATGGGCCCAAAAGGGGGCCGAGATCCTGTGATCTTCGCTTCGTCTTGCGCTCCTCCTTCGATAGGCTGTCAAAGTCCCAAAATAGGTCAACATAACCAAGAAACTCCCAAAAATTTGTCAAGGGCCAACAAGCCCCCAACACTAACCTGTGACTCGTCCCGAGTCACTTTGGTCTCAACAATTCTGCCTTGAATGCCTCGAGCTTGGCTCGAGCTACTTCAACTTGTTGCTTTGTTGTGGCTTCAACTTGTTGCTTTGTTGTGGCCTCTTTTTTAGTGAACTCTTGGATCACTGCATCATTCACTGGTCCTTCTAGGCACTGTTATGCTATGAGGACGACCTCTTCTAGCTCTGTTCCTTGGCTCTCAACCTCTGTAAACAACATACATGCCTTGTCTTTCACAGGTTGAAGTCGTTGAGTGACTTCCACCACTTTGCTTTGAAGTGTATGGATCTATTACTAACATGTGCTTTGTTCATGAGACCTTTTCATTATGTCTACAACTGACAGGGCCTTCAGTTGTGCCTGTAGTGTATCTGCGTGCTGCTTCACTTCCTGGAGCTGTGACTCCAATGCCTATAACTCAGGATTCTCAATGAGGTTTCCATATGTTTGAGCACTCTGGTTACTCAGTTTCTTGCACTCTGAGGAAAAATATTTTAATCTGTCAACTGTGGTGCGTGCAATGGATTCCCTTTGGTATTGTATGTCTTAAAGGGTCTCGGGCACAATGTAGATCTCTAAGTCTTCTATGTGCTATTGAAGTTGCTGGATTACATCTTCGAGTTGTGCCACCTGTTGTGGAACTCATTATTTGGCATTTAATTCAATGAATATCACAGAGCGAAGTGCTCTGTGGACCATCTCCTGTACTTCGATTTTCTATGCGAGCAACTGTTCTTTTTCTTTATGCAGCTGGGATTTTTATTTAGCAAACCTCTCTTGCAGAGTAATCTTCTCACGTTCGGCAGTACTGCGCTACTCTAGAAGGTCTTCCTGTGCTTGCGACAAAGCCTGGGTGGCTTGTGCTGTCTTCTCCTGTGCTCATTGAAGGCGAGCTTCGACTGTATCAACGATAGAGGTGCAACCGAAACTACACGACTGGACTATAGTTCTTGCTGCACTTCTTGAAGCTCAACCTTGATTCGACTGAACACCTCCTCCTGCTTAGCTTCCTACTTCTCTGCTATCTCCAGCGAAGCATAATTTAGTGATTTGACGATGAATTCAAAGTCGTTTGAGGTGAGGGTAGTCTCAAACTTAGTTCTGGTTGCTTTCATTTTCTTCCTTGAAGAAGGTTTCAGAGGGGAAACCTTCCTTTTCTTCGAGGGTTCCTTCTTGTCTCTATGCAGTGTAACCTCACCTTTCTTCTATTCCACTTCTATGCCATCTATCTCTCCGCCATCACCTCCTTTCTCAGGTGAGATAGAAGCAGTCTTTTCCGAGGTACTGTGGACATCTTGGGATTCTTCATTTTTCTCGGTCTTGCTCGGTCCAGGTGCATCCGTCGCAGTTTCTGGACTGTTGACATTGGACATCTCCATAGGGTTCACTAGAACAAGGAGGTATATAAACCATTCCTTGGTGATATCTTCCAAGTCATCCTCCGTCAACTTGTAGTATGACTGTAGCTGTTGTTTATGATCATCAGCGCACGCTGTGATATAGATGAAATTGTGGTTCACACTGAATTTCATCAATGGAATAAACCCGTGGAGTGTGTTCGGGGTTATACGAGGCTCGGATTGGATAGTGGTCTTCAACTGGGTGTAATAAGTGTGGAAGATGACATTTGATTGTCATTTCTTGTTCATGTCGCCGGAGTACCAAAACATACTAAACTTCGCGACTAGTGGTTCAAATGGCTCGATGTCCAGGAAGGTTTCACCTTCTGACATCTCCCATGCGATGAACGCAATTAATATGAGAAGCCACTTGAAGTGGAACTCATATCCTTGATATTGCGCTTCCCTATAGTCCAATTCTAACTAGTTCACCAAGTACTTCACCCAATTCATATGTAGGCCCTCCGCACACTTCCCTTCGAGGTCAACTACAAATCCAGTTACGTGGGTGGGCTAGTTCTTGCAAACTAATTTCCCTGCGATCAGTTGAAAGGATAGGCATATTGTGCTGTTCTGGATAGAGGTTACCTTGTAGTCTCACGTGCCCTTCTCTACATTTCCATAAGTATCCTTTATCCTCTAGGCGAGAGCACGATCCGTGATCTTTCTAGGGTAGAAATTTTGTGGGTCGGGGGCTTGCATGCTTAACCCTGTGATCCGATTGATCACTGTCGGATCCATTGTAATGCGACGGTTCAACCACAAATAACCTCCATGATAGAAAGATAGCAGTAATTTGATGCATGCGTTCACCTCCTGGTGTTGCCCGAAGTGTGGAATCTTCATAACATTCAGTAGGGTGGACTGCGCGAGGTTTTGGGTCCATGACTGAGGGGTAATATTTGAGTTCTTTCCTTTGGTTCTTGTCATATACTTATGCGGGGCGAGCATGCTATAAACCTTCTTGTTGCCAAGGTTGAAGTCACTAAACTTCAACGCTGCGAGCTTATCCATGTCAACATGAACTGTGTGCACCTATTTCGGAAGGTACGCAGTGACCAACATGTATTCAAAGTCTCTGGGCACACTGTCTCGATTTATTTCGCCACTCAGAGGTGGTATATAGGTGGGTAAAATGCTCGGAATCAACTTGGTATTTTAGATATCATCTCTGTGCTTCGTTCGTTTCTCATTAGTAGACCAGGATGGTCCAGCTCAAGCAGTGGATGGAGAGGCCTGCAGTCCTCTCATCGAAGATGCTTGTACACCTGTAGACATTCCTCTCTTAGACATGACTCTTTCAATCATCAAGTCGAGGATAACTTATGTCACTAATTCTTCATTTGCGGTGAGCTCATCGGACATATGCGCTCGAGATTAAAATTATCGGGGTCACGATGGACTTAAACACTGTACTGGAATACTAGCAAGGGAACAATGATCAATGTATGCAATTCGTTCAGTCTGCGGACTTCAAATTCTCAATTAGAAAAAGTGTTCTCCGTGCATGGCACGACGGGATAAGTAGGAAACTTGACAATGGTTCACGTGCAACGCTTATGAGCCCCTATTAACTCTTGTTCGATCCGTTATGGTGTGGTCCAATAGTTTGATGACAAACCTTTATTGCTTTTCTATCTGTTCGAAGTGGAAGTCAAATGGATATATCGACCCAATGACTATATTGCTTCGCCATGGCGAAGTGCCATGTGTCGTTGTTCTGATGTCCCAGTGAAGCTCCAATTCTGCAAATTTTCTTTCTACGAATTTCCCTCTGGAATCTTTTGCAACTTAGCTCTCTTTCTACTTTGTTTCCTCGCCTTCTTTCCAGTGAAATTCATCTTGGTAGTCTCTTTTCCATTTTGATTCTTATCGTCTCTTAACATAGTCACTGCGTGCTGTTGAGATTCTCTCCTAAGATTCATGGGTAATACCTCTTCTTTATCTGGAGTAAGTACTTCAGTCTTCCGGGAGTCCTCTGATGTTCCTACATCTTCAACATCAAGGTCTCTAGTGTCAAATAGCTTCGATCTGTTCTCATGTTCTTCAATCAATTGTGCGATCCTTCTAGTCATGAAATCTTTTAAGTCTTGTTTCTTCTGCTCCGAGGCTTATTCTTCTTCCCTTTGTCTAGCTTGAGCTCTGTCAATCCAAGGTTTTCCTATTAACATGGTAAAAGAGGTGCTGTCTTCAATAAACTTAATAATCTCAAAATATTCCTCTGTTGAAGTTCCATTAATGTTCATAGGTATATGAGCGATCTTCCCACATAAGTTTACCAACTTTCCTTTGAATAGTCCTATTCCTCCTAATGAAGGGATCGTAGTAGGCCTTCCTATAGCTTCCCAAGTTCTTTCTGTCATGATATTCACTTGTGTGTCCTCATATAGAACACAATCAATGTTGAAGTCTCCTATTCTTGCTTCAAGGCACTCCTTGTATTTAAAAATCTCTGATAGTCTAACATGTCGATGGTCATCCAAGGTGTTTTTCATCTGTAGTAATATCTTCTATGATTCTTTCTGGGGTTCTGTTATAGCCTTATTTTCTGGATCTGGCTTAGGGTTTTCTTGTCTTATGTTCATACTTTCAAGCTTAGCAATCATTCTAGGGAAATCCAACACTTCATGGTCCATAACCTTATAACAAAGACAACTAGGTCTTATTCCAAGGCATTCCTTAGCAAGATATCATGGTCTTCTGCAACTATAATAGAGGGTCAATCCTCTCTTTATTTTAAAATATCCCCAGTCTCTCCTGTACTGCACGCTAGGATCGTATGAGATAACCTGCAACAACTTCTTTCTAGGATCCTGCATCCATTTGTTAGTCCAAGCATCTTTTCTATGCATAGGTATAACATATCTTTCATGATTCTTATCAGATCTATTCATATCAAACCTTCTTTCATCTATTAGTGCCCTATTTTTCAGTCCAGGATAGATCCCATCAATTATACCTAGATCCATACTCTAGAAACAAAAAATTCTACTTATCTTACTTCTGCAGAGCACATAGCTTCCAGATCTAAATTTTTTAACTATTCTTACCTTTATCATAGCATAGAGCTTTCAGATCTTACCTCTTTTATTCTTACCTTTATTAGAGCACAAATCTTTCAGATCTTTCTTCTTTCCTTCAGATCTGACCTCCTTTCTTTAGATCAAGCTTCTTTCTTTCAGATCTAATCTTCTTTCTTTAGCACAAAGCTTTATAAGTCAAGTAGAATACTACACACTAGGGCAACATATCTACGCACAAAGCTTCCACATTTTAAGGACGAATATTTGCACAAAGATTCTTCTTTCTTAGTTCCCAACAATCACAGTTTTAGGTCCTAACAACAGAACCATTTGTTGTCATAGGGGAAGACTCAGGGTTCAACGCTATAACAACGCATCGAAAAAACCCTAACTACCGGCCCTTTCAACGACACCTACGAAGCAACTGAAGTCTCACCCGAGGTAGAGGCAAGGGTGGGTGTAGGACTCAAGTGTATACAACATTAGCTGGGACACATATCTGTGATTATAATACTTAATACAACTCTTAGCACCATCATTTACTTAATATGTAATCACTATTCACTTCATTGATGCAACAGAGCTTCGCAGTATTTACACTAATCTACAGTATTCAAGCACTTAGCATAGGTAAACAGATCAAATTAAGCAGTAAGCACAACCAAGTAGATCAGATCTAACATTTCCACATATAATAAGCACAAAGCAAGTAGATCTATCCAACTACATCAAAGCACTTAGCATATAACATATGAACACATCAAGAACAAAGCACATAGTACATAGCACAATGTTTACGTGGTTCGCCCCTCTCCTGGGGCTACATCCACCAACTCTTCTTCTTTATTGTCTTCAATCAATCGGTTATGAGCAAAAAGCCTCAAAACCCTTACTCCGCATAGGACATAAGATCTACGCATCTTGCTAGATCCTTCTTCCTTGTGCTACAACACAAAGCCTTCTACAATCTCTCATAGGGACTTGCACTCAGCTCTATAATTCTTACATAGGATGCACAAATCCTTGATCACACAGATTCAACTCTTGGCACTTAGCCTACATCACATAGATGCCGATTTCACTACTTCTCTATATGGCCTAGACATCTATATATACATACAAAATAGGCCTAAACATGGGTAAACCCATGGGTTGACATCCCCTTCTCGTTACATATTCCCAAAAACCCAAAAAGGGGCCCAAAAGGGGGCCAAGATCCTGTGATCTTCGCTTCGTGTCATGCTCCTCCTTTGACAGGTTGTCGAAGTCCCAAAATAGGTCAACATGACCAAGCAACTCCCAAAACTTGGTCAAGGGCCAACAATCCATATTAGGTAATTATTCTCAAATTTATTTTTGGATTATTGGTTGTTTTTTTTCTTAAATTGATTTGTTTGAAAGAGTTTTCATTGACTAAGCCTTTAACCATTCTTTACCAAGGTACCCTATTTTCTATCACTCTACTAACCCTAACCCTATTTCTAACGCTAATCCTTGGAACCCTCTTACTAGACCAAGACCTTCTCCCACTCGGCCTCAAAACCGTAAATTCACTAGTTGTTCATCCTCCAAACCAAACCAAGGACGTAACTTCTAATAAAGTCACACATTATGTGACATATTTTCATATATTAAAACATCATGTTGGATCAATTTTCTTAGACCCCCCCCATAGAGCCCTCCCCTCCATCACATCTAGAAATCATTACCCTACCCAACTAAGCCATTTATCCTTCTCTGCATTCAAGACAATGCCATTCGATATCCTGACATCCTTTCCACAAATTCACTAGTTGTTCATCCTCCAAACCAAATCAAAGATGTCACTTCCAATAAAGTCACACTATCTGTGACAGATTGTCATGTCTTAAAAAATCATGTTGGATCAATCTGTTTAGACACCCCCCATAGAGCCCTCCCCTCCAACATTATTGCCAAATCGAACCTTTCCTCAATTCCCCACCAGCCACTAAAGGCGCTCTCCAAATATGTGAAATTCCAGGATCATGGATTTTCAAACTATCAATCCCCACTTGAACTCTTTGATAGGTCTCAAATCCATTTCTCCACTGAGTGTCGGGGGATATGCAAATATATGCAACTTTATGCAACTTATATGCAACTATATGCAACTTTTTCAACTATGCAACTATATGCGACTTATGCAACTATATGCAACTATATGACAATTTCGTATGTAACTATATGCAAATATGGAACTATATGCAACTATGCAACTATATGGAACTATACGCAACTTTATGCAAAAATGCAACTTATGCAACTATATGCAATTATATGCAACTTTATGCAACTATGCAACTATATGCAACTTATGCAACTATATTGCAACAATTTCATATGCAACTATATGCAAATATGCAACTATATTCAACTATATGCAACTAGGTAACTATATGCAACAATGCAACTTACCATGTTTTTTAGTGACTATATGCAACTTTATGAAACTATATGCAACTATGCAACTATATGCAACTTATGCAACTATATGAAAATATATGCAACTATATGCAACTTATCCAACTATATGCAACTATGCAACTATATGCAACTTTATGCAACGATGCAAATTATGCAACTATATGCAACTATCATGCAACTATATTGCAACAATTTCGTATGCAACTATATGAAAATATGCAACTATATGCAACTAACTGCAACTATGCAACTATATGCAACAATGCAACTTATCATGTTTTTTAATGACAATATGCAACTATATGCAACTTTATGCAACACTGAAATTTATGCAACTATATGCAACTTATGCAACTATATGCAACTTTATGCAACAATGAAACCTATGCAACTATATGCAACTATATTGCAACTATATGTAATTGTGTTGGTACCAAAAACGTATATTGGCATGATAACTTATCTTCTTGTTTTAACGAGTGTAGGTACCACCAAATAGGTATCTGTCGGATCTATCTTCCTCGAGTGATGATCAAGATATACTAAGAGAGGTTGAAAGTGAGACATGTTGTACTAGATCTACCAGTTCTAGATCAACTAGGTGTTTTTGAGTAGTAGGTATGTGTCTCAAGGTCTTGGAAATGATATAGGGAAGAAGGCCATGCCTTAGGTTCTAAAGAAATCTTAGAGCCATCTAGAGCCATGAACAATGCCTCAAAGTACCACACATAAACTCCAAAGGGGTATCCTTGTCCTCTAAGAAATGATGTTAGTGCTCTCACAAGGTTTTGAGCATTAGCTATGGGTCTTAAGGCCTTGATATGGTTGAGGGGGGAACCTAAGGCTTAGTCGAAGTACAAATATTATAGGCATCCATGGCCAAACATGACACCTCAAACTAGCACACCCAATCTCTCAAGGTTTTATGCAACTTCTAGGGCTCAAATTTCATGAATGACACCTCAAACCACCATAGATGACCTCTTGAGGGTATATTTGGCATTCAGGTGGGAGTATGGGCATCAATAGGATATTTTGAGCACTGGGTATGGGTCTTGGTTCCTTGAAAATCTTCCATATAGAAGACCACAACCCTTTCCTTTATAGTTTGTACAGCTTCATCAAAACCATTACACCCTATGCATACAATGGATTAAACAACAAATCGATCATCTTGTAATATCTATCACAACCAACCCCAACATTATTGCCAACTCAAACCTTTCCTCCATTCCCCACCAGCCACTAAAGGCACTTTCCAAATATGTGAAATTCCAGGATCTTGGATTTCCAAACTATTGATCCACACTCGAACTCTTTGATGGGTCTCAAATCCAGTTCTCCACTGAGCATCGGGGGATATGAAAATATATGCAACTTTATGCAACTTATATGCAAATTTATGCAACAATGCAACTTATGCAACTATATGCAACTATATTGCAACTATATTGCAACAATTTCGTATGCAACTATATGTAAATATGCAACTATATGCAACTATGCAACATGCAACTATATGAAACTATGCAACATGCAACTTATGCAACTTTATGGAACTTATGCAACTTTATGCAACATGAAACGATAACTTATCTTCTTGTTTTAACGAGTGTAGGTACCACCAAATAGGTTTCTATCGGATCTATCTTCCTCAAGTGATGATCAAGATATACTAAGAGAGTTTGAAAGTGAGACGTGTTGTACTAGATCTACCAGTTCTAGCTCAACTAGGTTGGAAAAGGTAAGGAAAAGATTTCGTATATGCATGTAATTTTTTATTGCCAACAGAGGGTCGTGTAATTATGATGCTGAGAGCATATGTGACATTGAATTTCCCTTGAGGTATAAACATCTAGTGCAACGATGGACACCTAAGGAGCTACCTGAAGTGGACATGGATTTATTCATCGGTGGGAGGATGTATCACATTTCTCCTTCGTCCGTACATGGATTGGGGTTATTTTCCATGGATGGCATAAAGGTCGGCTATTGCACTGTAACTAAATTGATGGAGTATGTCAGACCATTATACAAATACAATCACTGGTTGATGTTGGTCCGATATACGCAAAGTATGTGGAGATATGGAGTTGCCGCAAATTATATACAACTAATAGATAACAAACAAAATAAAGGGGAAACTATGTATATTGATAGAAGGAAAAAAACTACTAGAAACATTGCGGGCTTTATAAATAGTACACGACCAATGGCAACAACTAAGAAATCAAATTGCATATTTGAGGGACGCAAAGGAAATCATATATTTGTATGTTCAACAAAAACAATAGTTCTAGGTGAAGAGTTGTTGATCGATTACAACTTAAATCGAATAGATGGAGGGGGTGCGACTATGG
>SNQJ01S0257614.1:12448-23701 GCA_010110895.2 Picea sitchensis
AGACAGGAGGACCTTTACTTCTATTTTGTACAACCGAGACCTCTACGAGTGGTTCTTGAACCTGAAATAGGTCGTCGGAAGGCATAATTAGGTCAGGATCCCATATCAGCATGGTTCTATCTTCTGGTGGGTCAATCTCTTCCTAGTTAGCAACATTCATAACTGAACTTCTTGGTTGTTCAGTTAGGTAAACCTCATCTAAAAACTGGTTGGCCATCAAATTCATGGCATGCACCCATTGAGGGAAGTCTATTTTAGAGTGGTTTTCCTAGTGATAAGTATAGAAAGCATCAGATGCAACATTCCCTAGATCGATTTTCAAGTTAGCTGGGGGAGATTCAATTGCTTTGAATGATGGCTTCCTTTTAAAGAAACGCTTATAGGGCCGTTGGCCTTGGTTTCCTTCCCCATTGTTTCCCTTCATGTCTATGATATCCTTTGATAATTTCTTAACCATGCATTGTAGATCTTCTATGTCTCCATTACCCTTGTCGAGAGTCTGTTCTGCTTGTTTCCCTAGCAGTCTAGTCAGAAGGAGTCCTCTCCTGGGAGGAGGTGGAACTTCTTTTTTAACTAAAGAGACATGGACTTCTTTACACCCTTTCATCTGGAATTCTATTGTTTTAGCCTCTTCAAAATTCTCAACTAAGGTTTGTTTGGCAACCCTCTTCACAAACATGGAAATAGAAGAACATTAGCATACACTTCGATTTGAAACTCCTGAGTTGGTTTGGCTTCAGGCTAGAATTTGTTTAAGATGGTTGTGAATATTTGATTGAAATATTTAACCTTCTCTTTTGAACTCATGGTGGTTGTGAACAGTTTAGCCATCAGATCTCTTGTAGTGGTTTCTTCGGAAAATTTATCTAAAAAATATTTTTGAAACATTGTCCAGCTAGTTATGGATGCTACAGGTAGGTTAAAATACCATGTGGAGGCTGAGTTCTCAAAAGTGTAGGGGAACAACCTGCAAACTACGTCTTCATGTTGGACGTTCATAAGTCTGATTGCTAGTATAAATTTCTTGATATGATCTTCAAGAAATCTCGAGGTTTCTGGGTCAAACTTAGGAAGTAACTTCTCTCGATGTCGGGAAAGGTTATGGACTGGTCCTGAGAGGGCCAAAGAATCTCTGGCCAACCAGAGTTGATTGTTCAATGGTGGGTTTCCCTTTCTTCATTATGGTCATTATTATCCTCCATATCTTCAGATTCTGAGTTAAACTCCTCCTCTTCCAAAAAATCATCTGGTTCAGAGACGTCACCGGCTGGCGTTTTGGGTATCAGATCAAGACGATCTTGGATCTTGATGATTGTGAAATCTATTAGGTCTTCTATTATGTGCATGAAAAACTCGTTGGGAGTATTAACCACTGGTCTTCTTTGTTGTTTTCTTTGAGGAAGTATCGAAGCTAAGGACAACACACCGATCTATCAGGCGTATGCTCTTATGATCCTTTTAAATTGATTTAATTCCTCATGAGGAAGAATGTAAGGTATTTCAGGGTGCAAATGTTCTTCCTCGGGTAGTGGTGAGTTACGTGTTTCAGGAGTAATCAACGTGTGTGGGCTGTCTTGGGAATGACTATCCATGCATGTGGGTTGTTTTGAATCTATAAGCTATTAGAAATACTATGTGAAATATGTATTCAACCATTCATTCTCTGGCCCTCCTTCTAGTGCCAATTCTATTTATGGGTCCTAAATCCATTTAGTTCAACAGGAGGAACCAAACCTGCCACCGAGGCCCAATTAGACTCTATGGTGTTTAATGGTGGAATGGTTCTCCAGATCTTGCGATCGGGCCAATTAATTGATGAGCTTTACATTTTCTTGCGAAGGTGTCTCCTTCAGTTTGGACTTTCTCTTTTTGTGTTTTCTCTTAGGTGGGACAGATATAATATTGTAAGCCAGTATAAACCAACTTGGAAACAAAATGGGAAAAGGCTATAAAATACTGTAGAAGAGGCTAAGCTTGGGATAACATGCTACTCAAGCATGCATATGACAATTCTATACCACAGGTCTAGTACTAATACATTAACCGTGTGAGCATCCAATTATTGTCTGAGATACTAATTATCAGAAAGAAAACACATATGTGATAAGATAATGGAAAGAAAAATAATTCACCTACACTAATCATCCATCACATGGTAACACAATGATTCATCTTCATCATAAAGAAAACAACAACAAAACATTGCACCAGATAACTTGACAATCGATTTAATTTCTCTTACTCATTACAACATCCATTCATGAAACAAGATAGGAAATATTTCTTCTCCATGTCCAATCACACATGCATTTGATGAAAATATTACTTTGTCTCTGGTCCAAAAGGACTTCTCAATTAAAGCTAGCTCGGAAATAGTTCTTAACAATACAAAAAAGAGAGTTTCTTGTAGCAACCATCGACCTCTAACTAATTGGTCGATTTTCTTATTTATAACATAAAATTCAACTGAAAATAAGGGCTAAGTGTAGATAAGTAAACAAAATTTGCCACGTGGCGTTCTCTTCTAACAATTTTCCAACAGTCATCTTAGGATATCTCTTCGAAAGGGTGAATTTTCTCATACTCCGACCAACTGATGAACAAATCCTCATAGGTTTGGGCATATGGAAATCTGTGTTGTTCCATCGAGAGTGCGTGAGCTTCTCTGATCTCCACTGCATGCACTCGATACTTGACCAAACTAGCACTTAACTGCTGATGCACAACCCGAGCACTGATCGAATTTTCTAGAAATTGTTGTACCTAAGATAGCATTCTATTGGTCACCTTTTATAGTCTTTCAACCCATGAAGAATCTTGCTTGGTGTGCGATTCGACTATGTCATGCAAGTCGACGAAATTTTTGGGTGTGCCGAACTCAAGCGATTCGATATCCTTCATCACCTTGTTGATCTTCGGACCCACTTTCTCTTAGATTCCTTAGCGAGGTTACAGAGCCAATTTTGCTCGATAGTTGGAGAGATATTTCCTGCAATTGGAATTAAAATCGTTTAGAAATTGCTTACAAAACAATACTTAGAAAAATATATGTAAAGACGTAAGCGTGAAGAATCCATATTGGTGCATACCTGTAAATCTCACTAAGCCTGATTGTTTGATACTTACGTGATCTCTACAACCCTTCGAATTACCTACACCGTCTCTTTTAGCACTATAATTTTCCTTCAGTTAGGGTGGGTTACATTAGTGCACCATAGCATGAAAGATCAGGTAAGGAAAACATGAGAGTCAAATTCATGCTAGTGGTCGGTTGGCCCTTGGGGTCGAGAAAGGATGTTAGAGCCGAACATGTCTTGAAAGTATGAGTAAGTTCCAAAATATCTGGATAGTGTCATAAGGGAATTCATTAAATGCTTCAGGTCGAGGCAAGTTTCTAAAATAGGAGTTTCATCAGCAAGTGCATCAACCATCATCAACTCATTATGGAAGATGGGGAATTAAAAAGAAATTTGTAACAACCCTGGTTAAATAGTTGCATAGGGTTTATTAAGTATAGTTAATTAATTAATTAACTGTCTTAATGTGTATTAGTTAAGTAATGATTAACTATTAATAATATTAATTATTTATTTATTTATTGTTTAATAAATGTCGATTAATTAATTAAATGATTACTTAACACATTCAAAGATTTGGGTAATGAATTAAATATATGAATAAATTTAAATTATTTACAATAAAACTTTACGTATGCAAGGGGGGAATGAAGCATGGGGTGGAAGGATAAGGTAATAAAGGAATCAGATAAGGTAATAATGGGGAGGATAAGGTAATTAATGGAGGATAGGGAGTCAGTGAATGGGGGGAGATATGATTGGGAAGAGTTGGACGGGAGATTATTATGAAAATTTGGGGAGGAAGAATTATTTGGGAGGAGAGGACTGTATTTCCTGTTTGGGGCATATTTTCTGGTTTTGGGAGTTTGGTTTTGGAGGTTGGTTGTACCGTTGTAGGCGGCACCTGATTGCTGGGAGTTTTGGGCTTGGGGGCCAGGAATCCTCACGGAATCCTGGAGGTAGGGAGTTGTACAGGCTGCTCCTAGTTGGCAGGGAGGAAAACTTGATTTTGGGCACATCTTTAGCTTGGAGACAGTTTTAGTTTGGGCTTGGACAAACAGAGTTGGGAAACAAATCACTTGACAGGTATTTTTCTTCATTATTATGGCATGTTCATGATCGTATGATGTTTCAATATGTTATTTATGCTGTGTATCTTATTCAATATATCATTTATATCATGAATATGTTATTTATGCTATGTATCTTATTCAATATATCATTTATATCATGTTTACCAAAGGGAATTTTGCTCTAGTCATAAACCTGTGAAACTATTTTGCTGATGATATTATGCTGAACAAATTATAGTAGAAATGTTATATTTAATTATTTAATAAATTCTAGGATCTGTTAGAAAGAAACTTACACATGGTATCAGTCAGAGGTTCATAACTGTAGCCAAGGGCCTACCCACTCACCTTAATAACTAAAATGACTACTAAAACCCTATATTTACAACCCTTCAACAACCAAAGATAGCCCAAATGATACGTAAACCCCCAATTTTAAGAGAACTACCTAGAAAACCCTAAAGAAAAGAGTCAGCAGGAAACAAGACTCCCACACATCCCTTCTTGTTCCATCTATCTTCTTACCTAACTCAAATGGTAAAAAAAAAAATAATTCGGTTATACATATAGAAGAAATATGTTTCGGTTGCAATATATAAAAATCTAATATATATATATATATATATATATATATATATATATATAATCATATTGTATTAAAAAAAAAAATAATAATAACAATAAAAAATAAAAGAATAGTAATTCAGGATCTACAATAAAAATCATATCGCTAGCTTAAAATGCAATGTAAAGAACTCCCAAATAATGTAGTGAAATACAAACTATATATTATCTTTGGAATTATAAAATCATGCACAGTTGCAGTTATTCTTCGTGAAACGTCTGCATTTTCTTTTCCACACAGGTGAGATTGTAGAATTATGGATTCACCTACCAGGTGATTTTAGAAGAACTTTGTCAATCTCGAATTAGAGTACTTAATGATTAATTCATTCCTCTAAATATTCATAAATTCATTCCTTTAAATAACACCTATCAAAAGAATACAGATTATAATGATTGTCAATTAAACATAACAAAAAAAAATATTAAACCTCTGCATTGCTTTCTACATTCTTCAACAATAGTAACAAAAATTGAACAGACTTGACAGGCCAGTGGCCCTAGTCATTTGAATGCCGAGACTTTTCTTAGGCAGTACGTCCTACCCCCCACAAAACCGACCAAGCGCCAAGCTCAAAACAAATTCGGCTCCAAGGCTTCATTCCCCCCATTGACCCCACCTGTGACAACCCTACATGTTAGCAAATATGAACAAGCAACATCTTCAAAAACTTGTATGAATATCTTGGAATTCCAGAGGCATAAGTAACAAAATTCTTGTCATGCATTCGCCACCAAGATGAATGAACATTTTGTCTAGATGCATGAGTTGCTTCATCATCAATTACAGAATCTGAAAGTATATTATCGATGCCAATAATACCATTGCTACGTTGGAATTTAGAACATTTTCTGCACAATCTGATGCAAAGAAGGGCACAAGACACTAGTACCACTCCAATAGTAACACTGATGGAAAAACCAAGGATTATTTTCAGAGATCGAAATTTCATTTCGTCTGTAGATTGTATACTGAAGGTTGTGCACATAATTTCTGCAGATGAAAATAAAATATGCCAAACGATATTCACCACATCTAAGCATGCCCTTAAAACCTATCTAAAAATTTGGTGTGCATGTGAGATGGGATCCATCGCATGATGATGACAAGGAGCCAATTAAGATGAATCCATAATAGTTCTGGCCAAATTCTGAAGGAGGGTCGCATGGGAAATCAAACACCCATGGTGCGAAAAGGAAAGCCAAAAAAAAGAAAAGGGGGGTTTGGGAGTCCACGGGGGTCGAACCCCAGACCTCCCCCACTGGTCAATGCTTTGGAAAAGTTGAGCTACGTAATATACAAGCCAAACACCCAAGATCCACCACCATACACATGCCCAATCTCCTATTATTCTAGGATTTAATCTAGAGTCGAGGCTATATGGGATATCTAACACACACAGGGAACCAAGAGGTAGTATATAGTCAAGGAAATGCACACAAGTCATCAAGCACCAAGCCCATAGAGAAGAATAAACCAAACACAACAAGCTCCCAAGACCAAATGCCATGGCCCAAGGTAGCCTGTAGGCTGTAAAAAAATAATAATAACACAAAACAAAATGAATAGATTTTTTTTTTACCACAGGTTAGCAACCCATTACAACACATGCAAGTCAAGGACTAGTGCCCAAGCGCCTACACCAATTCATATGGGAGAGGATCCCATGAGCGACATAATGAGCTCAACGCATCACAGTACAACCATGCAACACAACACAACACAACACAAGTTGAAGCCAGTCGCACCACACAATGCACAAGCACAACGATTAATGCCAGAGCCACCCCTGATCCGGCCTACTGCCCTACGATTCATGGGCTGGATTCACAACCACTAACACACGCCACTAACAATGGAAGCCACGGATTTAACAGTAAATAAAATACACAATAGCAAATACCAAGCTCAGCGCACGCGCCCAACCATGGAGGAGCAACCCACAAAGGAATGGAGGGAACGTGCCACTGTACACGACGCACCCTCTAGACCTTGAAACCATGGACACCAGGGTCGATTGAGCAGAGAGATGGCCATGGATGGCCTCATCCTTCACCCAGAGCGTTTGACAAAAAAAAAACAAAATGAAAAGGAAGAGAAGGTAGGGTTCAAAGAGATATGGATGAGGAAATTAGGGTTAGGGGATAAGAACGGAGGAGAGGAGGCACATGGGCCTCATGCGAGGACCCACTGCCTGACTCTAGATTTTATTTTTATTATTTTATTTATTTATTTATTTTTATTCATTTATTATTTTAATTTTTTTAATTTTTTTTTTTTAATTGTAATGTAATTGTTTTATTTTTATTTTTATTTTTTATTATTTTAGTTTATTGTTATTTTTATTATTTTTATAAAAAAAAAGATATTTTTATTAAATATATTATTATTATCTTTAATTAAGGTTTAAATTATTAATGTTTAATTTAGGTTAAATATTAATGATTTAATAACAATAATATTTAAATCTAAATATATATACAAAGGGATAACTAATCAACTAATTAATGTGAATAATCAGGATGAGTAATTAATTTAATTGGTTAATTAAATTGGGGATTAATTAAGTGATTAGTTAGGTACTTAAGTAGGATACCAACGATAATATTAAAATTTCCAGATTAACTAAATGCCTTGATTAAGGTGACTGAAACTTAGGCTTTGTTGATTAAGTTTAGTCTAGATTATTAGTTTTTAATAATTAATCAACATTGGGTTGGAAGTCACCTTAATTAGTTGTAAACGCAAAGTATAAGGACTTAGACCAAGATAAGGAGGAGGAGGCTTCATGCGCACTAGGCAGGTAAGTTAGAGAAATTGGCGAGTATGGCTCAAAGCTAGCATAGCTACGAGGCGAGAGGGTCAATAGTTTTCTTAGACAGTGACACCAATCTTAGAAGCTTAACCCTAACCTAGCCACTCCCCTAAAGAGAGTAACGTCTGTTTACAGACAAGTAAAGAAAAACTTACGCCTAACCCTGTTTTCTAGTTAAGTTGCGCAATGAGAAACATCCTTGAACTCACCCTGACAACTTTGGTTGATGCAGGTTAAATCATATAGGATGGTTATGACTCAAGGGAATCAAGGTAGAGGATCATTGTCACAAGCACTGCCAACACCGCAAGCGCCACCACCACCATTGCCTGAACTATCTCTCATACTACGCTCTTTGGAGGCCATAAATGAGACTTTAAAGGGGCGAAAACCAGCAGGGATCGAAGTGGAACCCCCACCATCTGCAACACGTAATCCAGAAGCATTGAGGGATTCAGGGAGAGGACCTCCACCCAAATACATCACTAGAGAATTGCAGAAGATCAAACTTCTAGAGTTTGCCAGGGGTTGCGCCAGTGAACGTGCGGAAGCATGGTTGGAAGGCATGACAAGGTGTTTTTCCTTAAGGGACTATGTGTCCACCTCAAAGGCGAAGATAATGATTTTTCAGTTAAGAGACAATGCCTTGAACTGGTGGGGCAACCTGGAAAGACAACTGCATCTTACCCTGGACACCGTATCTTGGGAACTTTTTGAGGAGAGGTTTCGAAGGAAATATCTACCAACTTACTATGAGGAACAATAGGTAGAAGCGTTTCATGCCTTAGTACAGGGAAACAGGACCGTAGACGAATATGAGATCAGGTTTATGGAATTGGTCAAATATGTTTAATACATGGATAATGACCAATGACGGGAAGAAAGCTTCATCTATGGGATAAACCCTAAGATAAGGGCTATGGTGCGGATGTGGAAACCATCTTCAGTAGTGGAATCTGTGGAAAATGTGCATTATGTGGAGGAACACATGAACTTAACTGGAGGTACAAGACCTTCCTTTCCGCATTGTCCTGGATTCGTGGGGAAGGCCCCTAGGACATTTCCTAGGGGAGGGGGCTCAAGGCCACCTCCATATGGTAACAGAGTCGCACCAAGGACAATAGCTGCATGGATTTCAATGGTAGCAAGTGCAACATCTTGTTCATCACCAACGATACAGGTAGGTCCATGGCCATCTCAGGGAACAACTAGTAGGGGCAGGGGTTCTAGGGGAAGGAACTCGTTTCAGAGACAGTCACATAACAGTGTGCAGGTTCAATCTCGTGTTACCTATTGGGGATGTGGAGGACCCCATTACCAGCGTGACTGACCAGAGTTACAATCAGGGTTTGTGCAAAGAGAAGGAAAGGCCTCGATGGGAAGAGAAAGTAGAAGCCACCAGATTTACACGGGGGTTAATAATTTCCAGGCCGAACATCAATCCATGGTGGTGGAGTCGTCAGGTACACTAAATCATATCAATGTAAATATTTTATTTAATTCTAGTGTGACATATAGTTTCATTTCACCATATGCATTAGAAAAGAGTGGGTTGGCAGCCTATGAGAACGATGACTTTAAACAAGTCGAGATGGCTTCGGGGGAAAAAAAAGTGGTAGGACCTAGCGTCAATAATTGTATACTAGACCTGGGAGTGTGTACTACTAGGTTGAAGGTATATGTCACTGCTCTCGGGGCGTATGACCTAATCATTAGAATGGATTGGTTAGAAGCTCATCGAGATTTGGTAGATTGTTTCACAAAAAGGGTGCTTTGTGTCGACAACGAAGGAAGGCTAGTAGAGATCTAGGGTGTATGGAGAAAGGTGTCATTACGCGTTATCTCAACTATGAATATTAAGCAATGCTTGAGGCAAGGGTTTCGACTATATGTAGTAGAAGCAGTGAATGAAAGGAAGGGACCCTCATTGGATTAGTACCTGGTATTGTCAGAATTTAAGGATGTTTTTCCAAATGAGTTACCAAGGTTACCTCTTGAGAGGGAGCTTGATTTTACTATTGAGCTAAAACCTGGTGCAGAACCCATTTCCAAGACTCTGTATTGGATGAAAGCGCCATAACTTTGTGAGTTGCAGATGCAGTTGAAAGAGTTACTAGACTTAGGGCTATTAAGGCCTAGTGTCTCACCTTGGGGTGCACCAGTAATTTTTGTAAAGAAGAAGGATGGTTCCTTATGACTATGTATAGACTATAGGGACTTGAACCGTGCTATAGTGAAAAATAGGTACCCAATGCCACAGATAGATGACCTCTTCGATCAGATGAAAGGAGCAACGGTATTCTCAAAGATTGATTTGTGATCAGGGTATCACCAGTTAAGGATTAAGGAAGGAGGTATTCCTAAATCTTCCTTTCGAACTCGGTTTGGACATTACGAGTTTGTCATAGCACCTTTCGGATTGACCAATGTGCTAGTAGTATTCATGAGCCTCATGAACGACATATTCCGGAAGTACTTAGACCATTTTGTACAAGTATTTCTAGATGACATCCTCATCTATTCCAAGAATGAAAGAGAACATGAGGAACACTTGCGAGTGGTGTTGTCCTGCCTTAGGGAGAAAAAATTGTATGGGAAGTTGTCGAAGTGTTCCTTCTTCCAGAAATAAATTCACTATTTAGGTCATATCATTTCCAGTGAAGGAATCTCTGTGGACCCCGAAAAGGTAAAGGCCATTATGGAGTGGCCAGTGCTGAAAAATGCCCATGAGGTGAGAAGCTTCATGGGGCTAGTAGGTTATTATTGGAGATTTGTGGAAGGATTCTCAAAAATAGCAAAACCCATCACCACTTTGCAATGCAAGGGGGGTCAGGTATGAATGGACAGAATAATGTGATAGTGCATTCATTGAGCTTAAGAGGTTACTAACTAATGCGCCAATTCTATGAGTGTCGAATATGGAAAAGGACTTCACAGTCTGCATGGATTCCTTGAAGCAAGGGTTGGGGGCCGTGCTAATGTAGGATGGAGGAGTGATAGCTTATGCATAAAGGAAGTTGAAGAAACATGAATAGCTTTACGCTACTCATGATTTAGAGTTGGTAGCTGTAATGCTAGCTCTGAAACTTTGGAGGCACTATCTTGTGGGGTGAAACTTTGAGCTCAAAATGAACGATCAAAGTTTAAAACATCTCTTCACTCAAAGGGATCTGAATGCTAGGAAAAGGCAATGGAGTGAGTTTATGAGTGAGTACGATTTTGGTATTTCATACATCAAGGGAAAGGAAAATGTGGTCGCAGATGCCTTGAGTAGGATACCACGTGTATTCTCCTTGGTACCTTTAAAGGTCAATCTGAGGGAACATGTGTTGACGCAACTCCAAGGAGATAGTTGGTATTTAGTGGTTACTTCAAACCTCCAGAGTGGGAGGCAATTAGATCCAAAGTATGAAGGATATAGTCTGGAAGTAGATGGGTTGTTAATATATCGAGGAAGGATGTACATCCCTAAAAATGGGGATATTCGAAGCATCATACTGAAGGAAGACCATAGAGAACTTTATTGTGCGCATCCGAGTGTGAAGAAGATGTACACAGACATGAGGAAGATTTTCTTCTAGGTAGGCATGAAGCGCGATGTAGTCCATTTTGTCGCCAAGTTCCTAGAGTGTCAACAAGTGAAATCCGACCACCATCAACCAA
>SNQJ01S0257615.1:3001-18445 GCA_010110895.2 Picea sitchensis
AATTTTTTTTTATTAATATAGAAAATATTTTTTAAATATATTTTTAGGTTTTCATAATCTTTATGAAAATATAAAAATAAGGAAAATTTTAAATATGTTTTAAAATCATAAAAAAAATTAAGATCATATAAAAGATTTTTAAGATCATAAAAAATTTTAAACATAAAATATTACTTTAATGAATAACAATAACAAACCTCATTATTAATAAACATAAATATTTAAATATTATTTTCAATTTAATCTAAAAACACTTTCATATTAATAGAAATTTCACATATCATAATGTACTCCTATACATTTCATGATTCCAATATGACTTTGAATACTTTTATGTTACATGTCTCATCCAAATTAAGCATTAATTTATTAGATATTGAATGAAGAATAAGATGATACTTAATAATGCTTCCATGTTAAGCATTAATTTATTAGATATTGAATGAAGAATAAGATGATACTTAATAATGCTTCCATGTTTGTTTAAATTATGATACTGCTTTTGATTTCACTTCTCATTTTATTTATTCAATCTTAATCTCACATTATTTAAAATCATATGAAGTATTTATTATTTATTTTTATGATACATTGTTATTTCATCATTTATATTGATCAGAATTTCATCAAACATATATCTTCACTAAATACATTGATTAAAGTAAATACATTGATTAAAGTTGTTTTTAAGTTATGTATATTATGACCAAAATTTCATCAAACATATATCTTCACTAAACATATTAATTAAAATTGTTTTTCAATTATACATAATTAATATATTATGACCAAAATTTCATCAAACATATATCTCCACTAAACATATTAATTAAAATTGTTTTTCAATTATACATAATTAATATATTATGACCAAAATTTCATCAAACATATATCTCCACTAAATATATATATTGACTAAAGTAGTTTTAAGTAGTTTTAAGTTATGCATAATTAATATATTATTACAAGTTTCAAACTTTTTATATTCACTTTAAATTTTATATCTCCACTAAATATATTGACTGAAGTTGTTTTAAGTTATTTTAAGTTATGCATAATTAATATATTATTACAAGTTTCAAACTTTTTATATTTACTTTAAATTTGAGCTTGGTTAGCTTTAAATTATATATAATTAATGCATTAAAATATTTTTTAAAATTATTAAAATTAAAAGAGTGAGAAATACATTTAACATTTTTCTGTTGTTGTTTTCTTGATTTGTTGACGTATAAACTTCTTGGTATCACAAACCACGGAGAAGAACTGTAAAGAAAGACGAAAGTTAGCTGATGGGCGGGGACTCGGGGATGTGATCACTGTCGTTACTGAGGACAACAATAACATTAACATCTTGCAGTAGATTTGCGCTGGGAGAAACCCTAGCTGGTGGGCGGGGACTTGGGGATGTGATCACTGTCGTCGTGGAGGACAACAATAACACTAACATCTTGCAGTAGGTTTGCGCTGGGAGAAACCCTAGCTGGTGGGCGGGGGCTCTGGGATGTGATCAGTGTTGTCGTGGAGGACAACGATAACATTAACATCTGGCAGTAGGTTTGCGCTCGGAAACCCTAGCTGGTGGGCGGGGACTCGGGGATGTGACAGTGTCGTCGCGGAGGACAACAATAACCCTAACATCTTGCAGTAGGTTTGCGTAGGGAGAAACCCTAGCTGGTGAGCGGGGACTCGGGGATGTGATCACTGTCGTCGTGGACGACAACAATAACACTAACATCTTGCAGTAGGTTTGCGCTGGGAGGAACCCTACCTGGTGGGCGTGGACTCGGGGATGTGATCCCTGTCGTTACTGAGGACAACAATAATATTAACATCTTGCAGTAGGTTGCACAGGGAGAAACCCTAGCTGGTGGGCGGGGACTCAGGGATGTGATCAGTATCGTCGTGGAGGACAACAATAACACTAACATCTTGCAGTAGGTTTGCGCTGGGAGAAACCCTAGGTGGTGGGTGGGGACTCGGGGATGTGACACTGTCGTCGCGGAGGTTTGCGCTGGGAGAAACCCTAATCTCCAGTTAAGCATATTATCCTTTCCAGTGGTCACCTTTCGGTGATCGACAGAGAGGCTGTTTCTAATGTGCAACCATAACGGGCCCACCATTACTACGACGCTAAAATGAAAGAAACGGGTGTATGGAACTGTAATTATTAACAGTAGCAGGAACAGTAGTGTAGTGCTTACGTATTACTGCCTGCTGCTCTTACATGACATCTAATGTTGTTACGTCTACCAAACCCGCGGGCCTCCTTAAAGCGACCCGTAAGGGAGCGTGCTTCCAACAGACCGGCCGTTTTTCTCTCCTGCTCTTACATGACAACTACTATTGTTACGTCTACCCAACCCCCCGGCCTCCTTAAAGCGCGACCCCTAAGGGAGGGTGCTCCCAACAGACCGGCGGATATAACTGGCACTTTTCTTTTATAGTTCATGCAGTGCCCTCACTCATTTGGAAGTCACAGGAGACGAGGAAGCGCCGGCTTTCTTCCAGAAAGGTCTGACGAGGGCTTCAACTTGGAAACGGCGACCGACCTTATCAACGCCGGCAGAAACAGCAACTCATGACCGACGGGCAGGAAGGTAAATACAGTGGCAGTGTCTATTGGAATTTGAATAATCCTCTATTTATTTCTTGTCTCCTGTTTCCTTTTCGAATCATTGTGACTTTGCTGTGTCTATCAACAACTGTATAAATCGGTGTGGTTCTCCTCTGACGACTTTTGAAGGGATTGACAGGTTGTGTATCACCGAATCTTATCCAGATGACATGTTGCGGTCGCATATTCAACGATCGCCATACACTCTGTCCATAGCGTATGGATTTTGTTGGATTTGGAATACCCAGGCCATATTCAACGATCGCTATACACTCTGTCCTGGTATTTATGATTCTACCAGAGAGTGTTTAAAGCTTAGCGAAACACAAAACCGAATATTAAATAATACGTGATCATCTTGTCTGATTCTCCAATGACAACTCTGGCGTGGGCTTCTCAAGGTTGGGTACCAGCGAACCTTATCTGAAAAGCAGCCGAGTATACACATTTTGTTCGATCTTATAACCAACCATTATTTACTCCAAAGTACTCATATTCCAGCTCTGCAGAATATTTGTTTGGAACTTTAATCCATATCCAGAGACTTGCATGTAAATGGATATGGTTCAATCCGCACTCCGTGTCACATTGAAATTCTGCCCAATTTACTGTGGCCCATACACAATCTTTAGGGCTCAACGACTAAAATGTACTTTGCTCATTAGCTCTGAAACAGAGTTATCGTGACTGATGGCCCATAGACAATCTCTAATCTCTAGGAGCACTCAATAATCAAAATGTACTTTTGCTAGCTATGCAGAAATTAAGTGCCTCGGTATATCATGGAAACTTCTCGATACCTCATTGGCTATGCTTCCCCTTCTCCTATCCATACAACTAGATACAATAATACTCGTTATCGTTGTATGTTGCCATTATTGTTGCTTACCCCATCTAGGAACATGACATATGGTTTTTAATGTCTTGTTTGTACTCCTTTCCACCTATCTTGTTTGTACTCCTGTGGTCATTGTTAACATTAAAAAAAAAATATTGTAATTTAGATTAGCATTAACATAAATTTAATTCAGATTTATAACATTTTGAGGGAAATGTTGTACAAGAATGATTTGCACTTTTCAATGCTTAATAAATCTTAAGCCATTACAACAATATAGTTCTGAGTTCAACATGTCACTTTCAAGAATTGAATTTGAGTGAGGAGAATAACAATTCCTCCCAAGTCCTTAATCAAAACCCAATTCACTTGGATATATATATGTGTGTGTGTGTGTGTGTGTGTGTGTGAGAGAGAGAGAGAGAGAGAGGTCATAAATTTATTTATAACATTAGTGTAGATTTATTTTAACCTTGGATATATGAAACTTCTAGAGAGAATAAATCCCTTTGAGATAAAAGCCCCTTTGACAATGAAAAACTTGAGGAAATGTTGCACCTCTAGTTATTTACACCCACTTTGCACCTCTAATGATTTGATCCCTCTTAGTGGTCGATAAATGAAAGATTAAGATGGATCGATGCTATGTGTGTGTTCATTCAAAATGATGCACCTCTAGTGATTTGATACTTCTCTATGCTTGATAAATCCAAGATTAAGATGGATTTATGCTTGTGTGTGTGTGTGTGTGTGTGTGTGTGTGTGTGTGTTCATTTAGGGAGAGGTTCAATTACTTTAGCAAGCAAAGACTTAGAATTCATTTCAAAAATAAGAGAGTTGATAGGAACTAAGTCATCCATATGCACTAAACTAAATATAGTATTGTTGATCTCTATTCCTATTAAGGACAAGAGGCAACCTCATAGGGTATTTTAATGGAAATTCAGAAAAATACCCTCTATGTTTTTAAAGAGGTGGTGGTCCTATATTTCTCACTCAGATAAAACTATGACTAGATTTATAAAGAATGGTTTTATCATTCATCACAGTAATTGATTCAGGTGGATATCGGTGACCACCCACCTATTTCAACTCACTCAAAACAGTCTTTTGGCAACTTACTATTTTTAGCAGTTTTTCGGTTCCTAAACTTCTGGGGCCATTTTCAGCACCTAAATGAAGTTTTTTCGAGATCAAGCACTTCAATGATAGTTGAAGGCTTTGATTGATCCCCAAAATGAATCTCCTTGATGATACCTTTCCAACGAGCTATCGTGCACCCCAAACAGAGATCGTATGCCAAAATTATGCCCCGACAAGTTGATACACCAAACTACCCAAAACAGGGTCCACAAAACTGTTGGTTTTTCATCTTCTAGGGTTAGGGTTTTGGATTTTATTTATATTAAAAAGGCTTTTAGATCCTCATTATAACCATCTTCCTGTGAATGTGAGTAGCCGTCACATCTCTTCTCAGAAATAAGATGCCACCATTCTAGCGAGTCTTTCACTCTCTATTTCTATAGTTTTGTACATTTCGTTCATTAATAGAAATTGTATATTACTGTATCTCTATGTTTATGGTTGCATCTCTGATATATTATTGGATATCCGAGATATCTCTGTACATTTATTTATTATATCTTCGCTCTCATTTTGTGTCGAAAATAATCTGGATCAGTGGTATCAAAGCATGCTGCTCTTGATCATTTTTTCAGTGCATGTCCCTGACGAGGTCCAAATATACCAAGTTGGGTCTCGAGATTGTCTCTCTTGATTAAAATCACTCTCACACACCCAAGAAACCCTCCATGGAAGAAGAAAAGAAAAACAACAGAGCAGATGATTCTATTAATCTGTTGCTTGAGAAAGATCTCATGCGACAAATGGATGATATGATGGAGAATTTTTCCCACATCCTTCAATGCATGCCGATAAAAACAAGTGTGCCTTCATCAAGAGACCACCTTGGAGGCATTGGATCTTTCAAGTTATAAGTTAATTTTTATATTTCCAAATTTGAAGGACAGACAGATGCGAATGCCCTAGAAAAATGGTTAAATATGATAGAAGGTTATTTATATGTTCATAATTTCTCTCACAGGGAAAATATCACCTTCTCACTCCTTAAGGATCTCCCCCATGTCAAATGATGCAGGAGCATCTCCAACTCAGCAAGCGAGCCAGCACATCAAGCGAAAGTTCAGCTGGATAAACAAACCCAAACTTTTGAAAATGCTTTGGGATTGTTGCGCAAGTCTTAAATGATCCTTTATGAAGGAGCGCCTTTTGTATGTTGTATCAGACCTCGAGCCATACGCTCTTGTCTGAAGTAGATAGACAACATTTACTTTAGTTAATGCAGGTAGATAGATGTTTAAAGTCTAGATTAGACAGTTTATAGTTCGAGAGGGAAAATGGATATAGACACCCTCCTTTGTACATTGTAACATTATTCAGATAATTCAGAAGCATTCAGAAGAGAAGAGAAAGCAGAGAATTGTATGAAAAACACCTATGTACAGATTTGAGTTAATAGAAGAGAGTCTTTGATTCAAATTCATGTCTGGTGTTGTTTCTCTGTGTATGTGGTTAATGTGCTCTTGAATGTTTGTTTTCTAGATATGCATTTGCTTTGAATATGTTGTGCATGTGATTTCAGGGGTTGAAATGAAGTCTGAGAAGGAAGAGAATGAGTTTCAATTGTTTCTCTATCTGAGCCAGGAGATTCCTGCATAGAGTGCATTTGAATTCATCCGCAAGGAGTGCGTTGATGAGAGCTCGATAGTTTAACACTTATTCTCATTTCCACAGAAGTTGCAGGGGTCGTTGAAGTCGTGCGAAGAGTGTGCAGGCGGAGTTAGAGATCTCAGTTGTTAGTTTGAGCAACGAAGTTAGACGACTGCTATTGCCGAGAGGACACAGAGTCTGAAAGATTCAACACTTGGAAAGTGTTGAAGGCTAAGCATAAGCAGGGCGTGCAAGCTCAAGAGGGATAGTTCCTTCGTGGTATTGTTGAAAGAGAGCCCAAGGGGTTTGGGTCGAGGAAGGTTTGAGAAGGAAGTACAAGCTCAGGAGTTGGAGGCAAGTGCCGAGGAGGACAGTTAGTTTTCGGAAGAAATCCTCGAGGAGGAGGAGTCGACGGCCAGGATTTGCAGGAAAGATTGGCGAAGTCCCGACAGTCATCAGATCTGGGGAAGTAGCGCAGGATTTAAGCTTTAGTGTGCAGGGAAGGAGTCGGAGCTCATCGAAACTTGACTCATCAGAGAATCGGAGTCTCCAGGAACATAGGATTCTCGCAGGGAGAAATCGCGACCCGCGATTTCCCGAAAGGAGCATAGTCGTAGATCCCGGACTGGACACGTGTCAGAAATCCAGAGAGTCGGGGTTCGGCATTTGGGATTTTCCTATGCAGAAGAATTGCTACACTTGAAATCGCGATCCCGCGATACCTGATAGCGCGACGAGGAGAGAGTGACATGGAGGAGAGCGCCTGCGTGTGCATCGGGGTTCGGCACTTCGGAGATCTTGGTGTCTAGAAAATCACGGAGGAGTCGCGAAACTATGAGATGTGAGGGGTCCCACAGTTATAGCACTTGGAGTTGACAGGTGTCAACCCATATCGGAGATCGGGATTTGGAAGGGTCTGCGACATCGTGCAGCAGGAATCGCAAATTCCCGAAACGCGAATTCCCAATCATCGTTTGGGCGTGGGCCACAGGTGTCAGAGCTGAGGTCAGGTGGCATCGGAAGTCAGGGATCGAAGATCTCAAAGGCGCGAGTTCTTCGCATCGAAAACTCGCGAACTCTGAAGTTTCAATAGGGAAAAGACCCTATTCTTATGGATAACGGTCACCTGCGAAAGGAGTTAGACAAAAGGGGGCTGAGGAACGAAGCTAAGCGCCATCGCAGATCGAGAATCGAGGATCCACAAGGTGAGTGATTTGTGATCTCGCGTATACCGATTTCCCAACGGGTAAATTCCCGATCTGGGGTAAGCAAGCCGTGGACGAGTGATCATCGGGATTCGGGGATTGGTGAGACCCGATTCCGTGAGCTCAGGGCTCGCGATATCATGAGGATCGATTTCCTGATTTGAAAAAGGGAGATCACAAGGAAAGTCTGTGGGTATTGAGAACTCCCGACAGGGGGTTTGAAGAGTAATTTTAACTCTTCGGGCCTAGCTAAAGGAAGGTCCTGGTGATCGCGGATGTGTGCGGGTAGCGTCTACACCAAGTGATATCAGATCGAGTATCTTGTCTGTATATTTCAGACGGGAGGAGAAAGAAGAACTGAAGCACTCTGATACACACCAAGTGGTATCAGAGCGGGAACTCTTTGTTTTCTACGACAGAGAGAAAAGAGGGAATTTCACCGTGCCGCCCAGAAGAGAAAGGCAATCGCCTGATCCAGAGGATAGGGATGTGCGAAGAAGAGGTAGGTCGGCAGGGAATCCGGAGATGGAGAGGCAGATACGAGATCTTCGAGCGAGGCTGGAAGAGATGGAGACAACTCAAAGACGCGGAGTTGGTGCAGGGGATCTTAGTGATTCCAAAGTTGAAGAGGAAGCTGGGCATGAAGGAGAAGTTGCAGCTGAAGATGCAGCCAATGAGCGGTTAATTAAGGCTATCGCCCAGATGAGTTCAAAGACAAAAATGGACATTCCAACTTATGAAGGAAGTCTGGATGCAGAAGAGCTGTTGGATTGGATTACAGCTCTTGACACCTACTTCGATTATGAGGATATCGAAGAGGATAAGAAGGTTAGGCATGCTGTCACGAAATTGAAAGGACATGCAGCATTATGGTGGGATGAGCTTCAGGCAGATAGACGTTCCAAAGGGAAACAAAAGATCAAAAGATGGGATCGAATGATTGCGAAGATGAAGGAAAAGTTCATCCCAAGGGATTATCAGATCACACTGTTCAGGAGAATGCAGAACGTGAGACARAAGTTGATGACGGTGAAAGAGTATACCGAAGAATTTTACAAGCTCAATATCAGAGCAGGTCATCGGGAGAGCGATGATGAAAAAKTTTTCAGGTACATGAATGGCTTAAGATAYGATATCCAGGATGAGATGAGTATGACAACCATYAGAACGGTGGAGGATGCGTATCAKATGGCTTTGAAGGCAGAGGAAAAGATAAGCCRAAAGCCAGCACAACGAGGCCGAGGCAAGAGCCAGCCGAGAGGAAAATCAGTTGCCCAAGATAGGTTCCAGAAATCTAAGGATGACTGGAAGAAKCCTCAGACCAGAATGGAAAGAGGTGGAAGTTCTCAGCGAGGCCAGCAYGCTGAACAACGAATGCAGCAGGCAGAACAGAGCGGAGGATACGCCGATGTTAATACTTTTCCTTGTACCAGAGGTAGAGGAAGAGGCAGAGGAGGAATCATCACATGCTACACATGTGGGAAGAATGGACACAAAGAGGTTGATTGTCCAGGTAGGAAAAAGGATGGAGGAGAAGCTCATATCGCCGAGGCACAAAGGCGAGCTGGTGAAACAGAATACGCAGAAGACGGAAGGTCATTGATGATGCGTAAAGTTCTCATAACACCCGAGAAGGAGGTGGAGGACACAGCTCAGAGAAGCAGACTGTTCAAAACCACATGCAAGACCAAAGACAGGAAATGAAAAGTCATTGTGGACAGTGGAAGCACCGATAATCTCATTTCAACCGAGATGGTGGAGAAATTAGAGCTGGAGACGACTGATCACCCGAGTCCATACAAAGTTTCATGGCTACAAAAGGGACATCAGGTGAGTGTCACTAAACAGTGCTTAGTGGACATTAAAATCGGAGGATATAATGACAAGATTCTATGTGATGTCATTCCTATGGATGTTTGTCACTTACTGCTGGGAAGACCATGGCAGTATGATAGAAACGTAGTTCATGATGGGAAAATGAATACGTACACTTTGGAGAAGAATGGGAGAACACATATGTTACTTCCGATAAAATATAAGGAGGTAAAACCGGAAGTGAACAACAGGATACTTCTCATGAGTGGGAAGCAACTTCTGGCAGAAGTAAAGAAGAAGGAGGATCGACAATTCTTTGTGGTCAGAAAACCGAAAGTTGTTTTGACCAGCACAAGAGTGGATGATCTGCCGGAGGAAATTCAGGAACAACTGGAAGAGTTCGCTGATATAGTGGTGGACAAATTACCTCATTCGTTGCCGCCAATGAGGAGCATAAGTCATCGCATAGACCTTGTACCTGGAGCTAGTTTACCAAATAAGGCCGCGTACAGGTTGACGCCTCAGGAGAACGAGGAGGTTAAGAAACAAGTCCAGGAGTTATTGGACAAGGGATTGGCCAGGGAAAGTTTAAGTCCGTGTGTCGTTCCAACGGTACTGAGTCAAAATAAAGATGGAGGCTGCAGAATGTGTACAGATTCTAGAGCCATCAACAAGATCACCATCAGGTACAGGTTTCCACTGTCGAGAATGGACGATCTGATGGATTGCCTGAGCGGGGCAAATTATTTTTCAAAGGTCGATTTGAAAAGAGGATACCATCAAATTCGCATGAGGGAAGGCGATGAGTGGAAGACAACCTTCAAGACAAATGAAGGGTTGTATGAATGGCTAGTCATGTCGTTTGGTTTGATGAATGCGCCAAGTACATTCATGAGGCTGATGAATGAAGTGCTGAAAGAATTCATTGGTAAGTTTGTCATTGTTTATTTAGATGACATATTGATTTTCAGCAAATCAAGAGAAGAACATCTGAAGAATTTAGCTGTAGTAATGAGGAAGCTACAGCAAGAGAAGTTGTTGATCAATGTGAGAAAATATTCATTTATGAAGAAGCAACTCATTTACTTGGGGTTTGTCATATCGGCAAATGAATTGAAGATGGATCCAAGTAAAGTGGTTGTAATAAAGAATTGGCCATCACCAAGAAATGTTTTCGAGGTGAGAAGTTTTCATGGATTGGCGAGTTTCTACAGGAAATTCATCCGGAATTTTAGCGGAATCAGCATAGCGATGATGGACACAGTCAAGAAGAGACATAAGTATTTGCATTGGACTGAAGAGGCAGAAAAGAGCTTCAATCTATTGAAGCAAAGGATCACAGAACAATGGGTGTTGGTGTTGTCGGATTTCCGAAAGACGTTCCAGGTGAAATGTGATGCAAGTGGATTTTCCATAGGAGCGGTCTTGAGTCAGGATGACAGACCAATTGCTAATTTCAGCGAGAAGATGGATGAGGCAAAGGTGAAATACTCCACATATGATAAGGAATTTTATGCCATTATACATGCGTTGAAGAAGTGGAGGCATTACTTGATCCCAAAAGAATTTGTATTGTATAGTGATAATCATGCATTACAGTTTGTAACTCAACAGGAGAAGCTGAACCAAAAACATGCAAAATGGGTAGAGTATATGCAGAATTTTACATTTGTAATTAAACACATTTCAGGGACTACTAACAAAGTGGCTGATGCTTTGAGCAGGAAGTGTTTATTGCTGCAGGAATTCCGAGTCAAGACATTGGGTTTTGAAAACCTTGAAGATATGTATGCAAGTGATGCAGATTTTGCAGAGGCATACGAGGCAGCTGAGAATCCAGTTCTCAGAGATAGAAGCCCGTGGATGGATTACATGATTCAGAATGGACTGTTGTTCAGAGGAAACCAGTTATGCATTCCAAATTGCTCCATGAGGGAGAACCTGCTAAAGGAGAAACACAGTGGCAGATTAGCAGGGCATTTTGGCCACGACAAGACATTCGCAAAGTTGAGCAAAGCATACTTCTGGCCGAAGATGCGAACAGATGTCAAGAAGTTTGTTGACAGGTACATAATTTTTCAACATTCTAAGGGAAGAAAGCAGAACGCAGGTCTTTATCAACCATTACCCATACCGGAAAGGCCATGGGAGGCGATCAGCATGGATTTCGTACTAGGACTGTCGAGGACGAAAAGAGGACATGATTCAATCTTTGTGGTGGTTGACGGTTTTTCAAAGATGGCACATTTTATTCCATATCAGAAGACCAGCGATGCGACTCACATCGAAAACTTGTTTTTCAAGGAGGTTGTTAGACTTCATGGACTGTCAAAAAGCATAGTTTCGGACAGGGATACTAAATTCATCAGACATTTCTAGAGGACACTCTGGAAGAATATGGGGACTAACTTAATGTTTAGTTCTGCCTATCATCCACAGAACGATGGACAGACAGAAGTGGTCAACAGAAGCCTAGGGGACTTGCTGAGGAGTTTAGTGATGGAACACCACAGCAGCTGGGATAGCGTATTGCCACAGGCAGAATTTGCCTACAATGATTCGGTGAATTGAAGTACAGGGAAAAGTCCGTTTGAGATAGTATATGGCAGACAGCCAAGAGGAGTATCTGAGCTGAGGGATTCAGAGAAGATAATGACTCAGAGTGCAAGTGCTGAGGAATTCGCTAAAGACATGAGGGAACTTCACAGCAGGGTGAAGCAGCGATTGCTGGAGTCGAACCAGGAATATAAGCACAGAGAAGATCAGCATCGGAGACAACTTCAATTTGAGGTTGGCGATCTGGTTCTGGCACACCTGAGGAAGGAAAGGTTCCCAAGGGAAACATACAACAAGTTGAAAATGAAGAAAATTGGGCCATGCAGAGTCTTGAAAAAGTTGGGAGAAAATGCTTATGAGATCGAATTGCCGGATGACATTGGAATATCTCCGACATTCAATGTCTCAGACTTATATCCCTATAAGACTAAGGAATCAAGAGCTGGGAGTGATGAGAAGCCAGAAATTCAATGGCAGAAGCAGATGCCGACTGCAGAAAGGCCACAGATGGAGCAGATACTTGACAAAAGAGTCAGCAAAAGAACCAGACGGAAGCAATACTTCGAGTATCTGGAGAAATGGAAGAACCACCCAGTGGAGGATGCCAGCTGGGAGACAGAAGCAGTCATTCAAAAGCATGGACAGACCGTGCAGGAGCTCATGGACAGGAGCCCATGAAAGTTTTCAAGTCGAGGAGTATGATGCAGGAGCATCACCAACTCAGCAAGCGAGCCAGCACATCAAGTGAAAGTTCAGCTGGATAAACAAACCCAAACTTTTGAAAATGCTTTGGGATTGTTGCGCAATTCTTAAATGATCCTTTATGAAGGAGCGCCTTTTGTATGTTGTATCAGACCTCAAGCCATACGCTCTTGTCTGAAGTAGATAGACGACATTTACTTTAGTTAATGCAGGTAGATAGATGTTTAAAGTCTAGATTAGATAGTTTAGAGTTTGAGAGGGAAAACGGATATAGACACCCTCCTTTGTACATTGTAACATTATTCAGATAATTCAGAAGCATTCAGAAGAGAAAAGCAAGCAGAGAATTGTATGAAGAACACCTATGTACGGATTTGAGTTAATAGAAGAGAGTCTTTGATTCAAATTCATGTCTGGTGTTGTTTCTCTGTGTATGTGGTTAATGTGCTCTTGAATGTTTGTTTTCTGGATATGCATTTTCTTTGAATATGTTGTGCATGTGATTTCAGGCGTTGAACTAAAGTCTGAGAAGGAAGAGAATGAGTTTCAATTGTTTCTCTATCTGAGCCAGGAGATTCCTGCATAGAGTGCAGTTGAATTCATCCACAAGGAGTGCGTTGATGAGAGCTCGATAGTTTAACACTTATTCTCATTTCCACATAAGTTGCAGGGGTCGTTGAAGCCGTGCGAAGAGTGTGCAGGCGGAGTTAGAGATCTCAGTTGTTAGTTTGAGCAACGGAGTTAGACGACTGATGTTGCCGAGAGGACACAGAGTCTAAAAGATTCAACACTTGGAAAGTGTTGAAGGCTAAGCGTAAGCAGGGTGTGCAAGCTCAAGAGGGATAGTTCCATCGTGGTATTGTTGAAAGAGAGCCCAAGGGGTTTGGGTCGAGGAAGGTTTGAGAAGGAAGTACAAGCTCAGGATTTGGAGGCAAGTGCCGAGGAGGACAATTAGTTTTCGGAAGAAATCCTCGAGGAGGAGGAGTCGACGGCCAGGATTTGCAGGAAAGATTGCCGAAGTCCTGACAGTCGTCAAATCTGGGGAAGTATTGCAGGATTTAAGCATTAGTGTGCAGGGAAGGAGTCGGAGCTCATCGAAACTCGACTCATCGGAGAATCGGAGTCTCCAGGAACATAGGATTCTCGCAGGCAGAAATCGCAAACCGCGATTTCCCGAAAGGAGCATAGCCGTAGATCCCGGACTGGACACGTGTCAGAAATCCGGAGAGTCGGGATTCGGCATTCGGGATTTTCCTATGCAGGAGAATTGCTACACTTGAAATCGTGATCCCGCGATACCCGATAGCGCGATGAGGAGAGGGTGACGTGGAGGAGAACGCCCACATGTGTATCGGGGTTCGGCACTTCGGAGATCTTGGTGTCGAGAAAATCATGGAGGAGTCGCGAAACTACGAGCTGCGAGGAGTCCCACAGTTATAGCACTTGGAGTCGATAGGTGTCAACCCATATCAGAGATCGGGATTTGGAAGGGTCTGCGACATCGTGCAGCAGGAATCGCGAATTCCCAATCATCGTTTGGGCGTGGGCCACAGGTGTCAGAGCTGAGGTCGGGTGGCACCGGAAGTCGGGGATCGGAGATCTCAAAGGCGCGAGTTCTTCGCATCGCAAACTCGCGAACTCTGAAGTTCCGATAGGGAAAAGACCCTAGTCTTGTGGATAACGGCCACCTGCGAAAGGAGTTAGACAAAAGGGGGCTGAGGAACGAAGCTAAGCGCCATTGCAGATCGAGAATCGAGGATCCACAAGGTGAGTGATTTGTGATCTCGCGTATACCGATTTCCCGATGGGTAAATTCCCGATCTGGGGTAAGCAAGACGTGGACGAGTGATCATCGGGATTCGTGGATTAGTGAGACCCGATTTCGTGAGCTCAGGGATCGCGATATCGTGAGGACTGATTTCCCGATTTGAAGAAGGAAGATCACAAGGAAAGTCTGTGGGTATTGAGAACTCCTGACAGGGGGTTTGAAGAGTAATTTTAACTCTTCAGGCCTAGCTAAAAGAAGGTCCTGGTGATCGCGAACGTGTGCAGGTAGCGTCTGCACCATCAAACATTTGTGGAAAAATTACTGGGATCAAAGTTTCACAGAGGAGTCTAGAATATATGGGGTCGAGCCCACTTGGGCTTTTTTTGTGGATGCGGTCAAGGAACAATATTACCCTGTTGTAAACTATGAAGACTAGTACATGATATGTGTTGTTCCTGAGTCTGTACTAAGGCTTAAACGTACAGTGTCAAGGCATCCTATAGTAGGTGAAAGATGCGTAAGGGAAGAATGTCAACCTTCGATATAGGAACCTAGGGAAGATTTCTACGTTCTCGTCGTCTAGCTTCCAACTGTTCATGAGTAGTTATATCTTGTTCAATGGATGCCCATGAACGCTCAAGTTCGTCCCGGTTATTAGTAGTTTTAAGGATTATGTCAAAAAGATTTAAGGCGATGTGTGTTTGGTTGGATAGTTCGGGTTCGATGTTAGGCTGTGTCGCTGCAGGGACAGTCATGGAGGAACAGTAAAATTAGGAAAGGATTTAAAAAGAGATTAAAATGTTGTCTTGATTTGGTCGAAATAAAGAGAATTTTACGTTTTTGGAATAAAATAAAGATGCAAATTTGAAGGCTCTTTCCCGTAACTGTGTTATATTTTAATATAAAGGTGTGATGTAAAAGAGAAACATTTAGCTGCATATGACGCAAGATTCCTATCAAAGAGAAAACTCACATCTAAACAGAGGAGGAAATTAGTAAGAAAATAACTGACATAGCAAAGAATAAACGTAGAATTCTGAAAGTGCAAATTGGTCTTACACCCGCTGATAGCTGGTGCAGAGGAAAGACAATAAACAAATACAGAAAACCAGAATTCTTTTGTTATAGTAGTGGTCGTACTAAAGTATAACAAAGCACATCAATTATGAACAAATGGAATGAAATGAAACATGAAATACAAAGAAACAAACTT
>SNQJ01S0257616.1:0-12438 GCA_010110895.2 Picea sitchensis
CTAAAGGTTATAATGATCAAAAGTGACACATACCATGATACTTGGTCCAATTACCTCATGGAGCAAGAGCCTTCTCTGATACAAGACCAGGCCGATGGTGATGGATGTTGTTGCTGCTAACAATACAAATTTGATGAAAGAAGAGAAGGATGGGCCCTCCAGGGCCATGCTCAGAGCAATCCTGCTCTCAGTACTCCATGTCTAAGACCTGTGGACCTTGAGACATTATCTCCTAGTTATCCCATGAAATCGGGGATAACAGGGGGAATTGAGATATTCCTTCCAAATAGCCAAGTAGAGACCAATGCACATGATGAAAGTGCAACAGAGGAAAGACAACCAGTTTTGACTGTCATAGAGGAGAAACAATAGACATCAGAATCTTCCCAAGCAAATAGTAGAGGAGAGACAACCAATTGTGACTATCATGGAGGAGAAGGAGAAGATACTGATATCTGCCCCAACAGAAGAAGAAGATCATTCAACAAAAATTCTCAAAATTTTCAGCCATGAAGCTCAATAGTAGGTGACTGCAACACTAGAGTCTGCAACAGAAGAGGAAGAAGACAACATAGACTTTGTTGATGTGTATGAAGAATTGGAATCCCTTGAGAGAAGGGTGATGGTGTAGAGAAAACACATCCAACAGATCAGGTTGGAAATGGGTGAAGGAGCATACCATCCTAAGGAGAAGTTGGAGGAAGCTGGAGTTGAACCAACACAAGAGGAGCTGACAGAAGCTAACCTGTCAGAGGAGGGAGCTGAACAGAAGCTCAGTAATGAGGCTACATAATTTGAATCTATAGGGAAGTGGTAAGTCAAGGCCACAGAAGAAGAAAACACCATGGGGAATCAGTATGATATGCCCTTTGATGTGTATGAGGAAGAAGAGTTGAAACCGATCAGACTGCAAAAAGAAGAGCTAGCCAGCAGAGCAGTTGGAATAACTCATAGAGGAGGTAAGGAGGCTCATGTTGAGGTCAACACAAGTAACTTCCAGCAAGGATAAGCTAAGCAGAAGGAATCCTACAAGAGCAACAAAGAAGCAACAACAATAGCCGCAAATTAGAGGACCAAGAGGACAACTCCAAAGGAGAGTTTGGGATCTAGGAGGATTTCAACACTGGGACAGAGGAGCTCATGAGCAGGAAATCATGATTTTCCCAGCAGTGGAGTATGATGTAGGAGCAACGCTCCACCTCAACAATGCACCAACACATTAGTGTGCATTCAAGGAGGGGAGAGGTGCAAGCCCTATCATTTTTCCTGAAATTTAAAATTTAAAATTGTATCTTAATGCCATTAAATGTTGTAAGGATTGAGCAAAACCGAGTTATTTCCTTTGTATAGGAAGGAGATAAGGTTACCTGTAATAGGCCTGAGTTGTATAGATCTTGAGCATGGCCTCAGATCTGAGATATTGATGTTCATTCAATATAATTATTGAGAGTTAGGTGAGTTGGAGGGAAAGGATTGATGAGCCCCTCTTTTCTAAGGAGATATTTGATCAGATTTCAAGAGGAAGTTAAGGGGTAAGGAAATTAGGGAGAGAAAAGAGCTGAGACTCAGTTGCAGTCCGAGCTTACCCATATTGTAAATAGACATTCATATTAATATAAAATATAGCATTTTTTCCTGCATATGATTATGTGTGTTTATGTTTTTTATGAATAAATGTAATATGTGTGTTCATATGCATATGTTGTAGATGTGTATGAATAGTTTCCATCTGCAGGATGAAGATAGATTCCACTATCTATTTGAGAATTTTTGAGTTGTTTTGGGTTCTTTTGGTTGTGCAAGGACTGCACAACATGGCATTGAAACTCTGTAGACATTGCAAGGAGTGTGCATCTGAAATCTTTCGAGTCAGAGAAAAACGTGCCAGGAGGGCACACTAGAACATTCACAATATCAAGAGGAGCCTAAAGGTTATTGAATACCTTGGAGGAGAGACTGTGTAGGAGAGGCACAGAGAGCCAAAATTGTTGAATATTTTGTAGAGATCTTCCAGGAGGGCATTGAGCAGGTGCAAGTGTGCACAGGTGAACTCTATTTCGAGTTCTGAGAAGAGGAGTGTCAAGGAGTAGGACACTCACAGAGTTTATGAACACTCTGTAAGCTCAGCAAGGAGTTCTTAGACGAAGTGCACCAGGCCAACACTTAGACAAAGTGTTGAAAGAAAATCATATGAAGGCCATTCAAGCACAAGGAGTGCACCAGAGGTACAATAGTTTCACTTTACAAGCTCAGGAGGAAGAGCGTTGGGTCGCTAAGAGGGAACACCATGAGATAAAACTCAAAAGATAAGCGACACAAGTTTTCACAATGAAAGGGAAAGTGTGCACTAGAGCCAAGGTCCAATTATATTGGAAAAAGATATGAAGGGATAGAAAAAGGTGTGTGTCAGATAAGGACTTGTTTCAAGTTCCAAAGCTCAGGAGAAGAAGTACATACAAGACCCAAGTATCCGGGTTCACAGGAGAATCAAAGGATAAAGCCTTTGACATTTGAAAATTCTTCCAATTCGGAAGTTTACAGAAGCTCAGGAGGAGGAGCGACAACAACCATTGAATCAAGCTACAGGGAGATATCTGGACCGCTAGATCCACGTCCAGACAGGAGGAGCGCATCAAGGAGGAAAACAGATCCTAGCCATCGTATCTGGGAATGAAGGGCCAACAACCATGGGATCCAGGTAAGGTGCACACACCTTAATATTTTCAAAGTGAATAGGAGAATGGGATAGCCGAAGTCACAAAACCAGTCATGATCGTCCATCATCAAGGTTGATAGGTGGTGGAAGCTTAGAGAAGAAGTTCGGCAGGAAGAGCTTCGGAGAAAAACTGTGGAGGTGAAAATGAAATCGCCAAAGAGCCGAAGGCTAAAATAGATCCTGGTCATTGGTCACTAGGAGGTATGTGTCAATAGATCTAAGACTTTGGGGAAAGTCACTTCGAAAGATTTCAATTGTGGAGTGTTACAAACTCCCGAAGTCCCAAAATTCGAAGTAGATCGCAACCGTCTGTTGAGAAGGACATGTGGTGAGAGATCCGAAAGTCCAGAGGTTTAACGCTTCGGGAGGAAACAATTGAATGAAGTTGAGGAACTCTCAAAGAGTTGGGAGCCAAGGTATATATTGACCATTGATCATCAGGAGGGATGTGGCAGTAGATCCGACAGTTCATGGGATAGAGCTCAGGGATAATTTGTGCGGAGAAAAGGGAAAAATCGTTGAAGTCGCGAAAGGAGAATAAATCTAGACTATTGGATATGTGAAGGATTATGTGGTGGAAATACACACACTTCGGAGGAGGAACATTTTGGAAAAGAAAGAGTAAGGTGAAGCTAAAACAGCTGAAGCTCAAAATAACGAAGTAGATCACAATCGTTCATTATGAAGGGTACGTGGCAACAGATCGGGATATCTAGAGGTTTGCATGGGGTGAACCAGTTTCATCATAGTCATGGGACTAGAGGATATCTAGACCATTAGTTCCAAGAGAGCCACATAGAGGCAGATTATGGATTTTGGGAAATCCGTACCCTGGAGGAAAGTGAAGGTCGAGGGTCACAAACCCTTGAATCCTGAAATCGTGAAGTGATCTCAACCATTGGCCTTGTTGGGAAGGTGTCACCAGATCTTGCACTTCGGAGCAGAAGCACTCTAGAGGAATTGGAATTTGAAGGTGCGAAGATTCTCGAAGGTCGAAGTCATGAAGTCATCTCAGCCGTTCGTGAAGGAGGACGCATGGCAGAATATTTTCCAATCCGAAGAAAATTCACTCCGGGGAAAAGTGGAATTGGGTGGCATGATAAATCCCTAAGGTTGGAGCATCATAGTGCATCCAAGCCATCCATCAAAATTTGACAGGTGTCAGTAGATTTTGAACTTTGTAGAATTGTCACTCCGGGGGTTTTGTGGAGAGGTGGATTCAAAATTTCTCAAAGTATCGAAGCTCGAAGAATTTAGGGTCGTCGATCCCAAAGGAAAAGAATGAATCGTTGATCTACAAGGGGACGTGTGGAGGATGGAGGTTCACTCCTTTGGATAGCCACTCTGAAGGATTTGTGGAGAGTGCATGTGGATTCAACCGAAGATCGAATTCTGAAGAAGGAAACTGACCCGTCGATCTCAGAGAGGAAACTGGACCATGGATCTTGTTCCGTGGTTTCGAAAGATTATGATTCCGAAAGAAGTCGTCACAACGTGAGGAGAGAAATGTCGAAGCCCAAAGCCTGAAGTGCTTAGGGGGGGGTTTAGACCTAGGTTAGAGCTCGAGGTCACATCAAAGGAGAGGGACCTAGCCCAGAGATCTAGCACTCGCTAGTCAAAATTCAGAAGGAGGACAAGGGCTTAACAGAAGCCCGCAGGTTACCTAAGAGTTGCGCCTTAGTGAGCAAGGGCTTGTGTAAATTGTAGGGCTTGTGTAAATTGTCTTGGGCTCCAGCAAGGGCCCGAAGAGATAATTTAGCTCGGGATTTTGAATGATACTAGACCGGGAGGTCGAGCAACCTCAGGAGAGAAGGGGGGTCTGTGTCAGGTGGTATCAGAGCTTAAAATTTGTCTACAGATCGTAGGCAAAGGTGAAGAGGTGAAAAGAGATAATATAACAACATCAAGTGGTATCAAGAGCTTGATATCATATGTGGATAGCAGGTGAAGGTAGACAAAGTGTGATGCTCTATAAATATTGTTGCAAGGTGTGCAACAAATGGTAGACAACTAGGAGGGTTGAAGGCAGAGGAGGAATATGGATATTAAAGGCCATGAGTGTTGTCAAGGCAAGGAATGCCAACAGAAAAGCAAAGCAGAGATGGATAAAGAGCTCAGGGAAATAATATCATAGATGGAGAGGCTAGCATGGAGGATGCAACAGGAATAAAAGGTACACTGGAGGTATGAACGGCCTCTGAACAAGAAGGAAAAATGGCCTATTCAAAAGTTGTTGTCCAAAAAGAATCAATAGGTAGTAAGGAGGTGGTTGAGGCATGATGAAAACCTCAGTGACAAGAAAAAGAGATGGTTTACATCCGTGAACTAGATATTGGGAGGAACCTCAGTGATGAGGAGGATATGAGATCATCTAGAGATCTCATGAACTGCCAGGAGGGCAGAGATAAATTCTTAGATTTCCATATGGGCGATGAGAAGATATCAAGTAGAGATATCGTAGATTTCCAGGTGGGAAATGAGTTGAGATTAATGGAGGATCTCGTTAACTTCCAGGAGGGCAGTGACGGAAATTCAAATTGCCAGGTGAGAAATGAGATGAGATCAATTGATCTCATAGACTGCGAACAGAGCAGAGGAGAAATTTGTTGGCATAGGGGAAGACCCAGGGTTCAATGCTACAACAATGCACCAACAAAACCCTAACTACCGACCCTTTTGGCAGCACCTGTGGAGCAAATGAAGTCTCACCCGAGGTAGAGGCAGGGATGGTTGTAGGACTCAAGTGTCTGCAACCTTAGCTGGGACACAGATATGTGATTATAACACTTAATAGATCACTTAGCACCATTAGTTCATCATTATCTAACCAATATCTACTCCATAGAGAAAATAGAGCATCACAACATTCACCCTGATCTAAGGTATATAAGCACTTAGCAAAGGAATTACATCAGATCTAGCAGATTCAAGTACTAAGAAAGTTCATAGATGTCAGATATAGCATCCAGATTCATCATAAGAACAAATCATAAACATATATGTCTATCTATATCAAATCACTTAGCAAATAACACATAAATGCACCAACACATCACACAAAGAAGAATAACATAGTATTTACGTAGCTCACCCCTACCCTGGTGCTATGTCCACCAACTCTTCTTATTTATTATCTTTTTCAATGGGTTACATGCACAAAGCCTCAAAACCTTACTCCGCATAGGAAAGATGATATGTGCAGCTTTCTATACCCTTCTTCCTTGCATTACAGTACAAATCCCTCCATAGTCTCTTACAATGACTTGCACTTGGCTCTGCAAGTCTCACACAGTATGCACAAAGCCTTACACTTATTGATCACACAGATCCCACTCTTAGCACTTAGCCAACTTGCACAACACTTGTGCACTATTAAACTACTTCTTACATTGCCTAGCCTTCTATTTATACATACAAAATAGGCCTAAACATGGGTAAACCCATGGGCCGACATCCCATTCCCGTGACATATTCCCAAATCCCAAAAAGGACCCAAAAAGGGGCTGAGATCCCGCGATCTCTGCTTCATCCTTCGACCCATCTTCGAAAGACTATCTAAGTCCCAAAATAGGTCAAATTGACCAAGGATCTCCCAAAACTTGGTCAAGGGCCAACATGCCCCCAAAACTCACCTGTGACTAGTCCCGAGTCACTCTGGTCTGACTATTTCTACTTCAAGCACCTCGAGCTTGACTCAAGATGCTTTGACCTGCTGTTGTGCTATGACCTCCCTTTCAATGAACTCGTGGATGACTGCATCATTGATAGGTCCCTCTAGACGTTGTTCTGTTGTAGTAACAACTTGCTCTAGCTCTGCTCCTTAGCCTTCTACCTCTATAAACAATTGATAGGCCTTATCTTTCACAAGTTGGAGTTTCTAAGTTATCTCAATAACTCTACTCTAGATAGTATGGATTTGTTGCTGGGCGGTGTGTTTCTCTTGGGAGTGCTTCATTCTTTCCACAACTGACAGGGAATTCAGTTGCGCTTGTATCTTTTCGGCTTGATACTTAGCCTCGTGGAGCTGTGACTCCAGTGCTCCTAATTCTGGACTCTTAGCGAGTCATTCATATTTTAGGGCACTACTATCAGTGAGTTTCTTACATTCCAGGATAATATCCTTAAGCCTTTCAACTTCTCTCCTGGCGGTTGCTTCCCTTTGGTCCCTTACATCTTGAGGGGTCTCGGGTATTGCATGTAGCTCCAAATATTCTATGTGTTGTTGTAGTTGCTGGATCACTTCTTCATGTTGTGCTACTTGCTGTGGAACTCGCTCTTCGTCCTTTACTTCTATGACTGTCACAAAGTGAATTGATCTGTTGACCATTTCCTTTACTTCGAGTTGCTCCGCGAGCAACTGTTCCTTTTCTTGTTGTAGCTGGGATTTTTCTTCATCAAAATTTGCTTGGAGAGCAAGATTTTCCCATTCTGCAGCACTACGTTGCTCTACAAGGACTCCCTATACTTGTGTCAAAGCCTAGGTGGCTTATGTTGTTTCTTCTTGCGCTCTTTGAAGACGAGCTTCAACTGTATCAGCTAGGTGGTGGAGTTGAGCTGGATCATCTCCCAATTCTGGTTCCCCTAGCGCAGTGGAGACTGCACGACAGGACTGTAGGGCCTGCTATACCCTTCGAATTTCAGTCTCGATTCGATCATACATCTCCTCTTTCTATGCTTCTTGTTTCCCTATTATTTCCAACGAAGCATCATTTAGGGCTGCTACGAGGAAGTCGAAGTCATCAGAGGTGAGGACAATTTGCATCTTGGTCATGGTGGCCTTTGATTTCTTCTGGGAGGAAGGTTTCAGAGGTGAACCTTTCCTCTTCTTTAGGGGATCAGCCTCATCACCTTACTGTTGTTCGACCTCTTTGTCATTCAACACTTCACCATCACCTCCTTGCTCTGGTGAGATGGAAGAAGTCTTCATGGATGCACTGTCTAAATCTTGAACCTCTTCAGTTTTCTTTGTCCTACTAGGTCCGGGTGTATCCTACGCAGTTTCTGGGCTGTCGATGTCGGATATCTCCACAGGGTATGCTAGAATGAGGAGGTATGCCAGCCATTCCTTGGTGATCTCCTCCAAGTCCTCCTCTATTAGCTTATATTAGGATTGGAGCTGTTGCTTGTGTTCGTCAGTGCACGCTGTGATGTAAATAAAATGTCGGTCTGCGTTGAACTTCATCAAGGGCCTGAACTGGTGTAGAGTGTTCAGAGTGATGCGAGACTCAGACTGGATGGTTGTCTTCAGATGGTTGTAATAGGTATGAAAAACAACATTGGACTACCATTGTTTATTCATATCGCTTGAGTACCACAATGTAGTGAAATTTGTGGCCAATGGTTCAAAAGGGTCGATATATGGGAAGGTCGCACCTTCCAGCATCTCCCAGGAAATAAAAGTGATTAGGATCAATAGCCAGCTAAAATGAAATTTGTACCCTTGATCCTGGGATTCTTTGCATTCAAGCTCTAATTGGTTCACTAGGTACCTCACCCAGTTCATCTGAAGTCCTTTTGCACACTTCCCTTCGAGGTCGACTACAAAACCAGTGACTTGGGTGGGTCAGTTTTTTCGTACTAACTTCTCTACAATCAATTGATAGGCGAGGCGCACTGCACCGCTATGGATATAATCTACCTTGTAGCCTCGTGTGCCCTTCTCAACATCGCCATAATTTTACTTGATCCGTTGTGCTAGAGCATGATCTATGGATTGTTTGGGGTAAAACTCTTGTGGATTAGGTCTTTGCATACTTAACCCTGTGATCTAACTGATTAGCATCGGATCTACTATTATATGATGGTTTAGCAACAAATAACCTCCATGGTAACAAGACAATAGCAACTTGACACATGCATTCACCTCTTGGTGTCGTCCGAAGTGAGGAATCTTCATGACATTGAGCAGGGTGGATTGCGCAAGGTTATGGGTCCACGACTGGGGGATTATCTTCGAATTATTCCCCTTAGTCTGGGTCAGGTACTTATGTGGGGTGAGCATGTTGTAAACTTTGCAATCTCTGAGGTTGAAGTTGCTAAACTTCAATGCTGCATTCTTATCTTGGTATACTTGAACTGCATGTATCCCCTTCGGGAGGTACGCAGTGACCAAGGCATACTCAAAATCTCTAGTCACGATGTCTCGATTTATTGCACCGCTCAGAGGTGGTAGATAGGTGGGTAAGATGGTCGGGATAAATTTAGCATTCGCTAGATCATCCCTGTGCTTGGTTCACTTTTCATCGGATGGCTGGGATGGTCCGACTCCGCTAGTAGTGGACGGAGAAGCTGGCAGTCCTCTCATTGACAATGCTTGAATACTTATAGAAATCGACGTGACCCTTTTAATCATGAGGTCGATCAAAACTTCTTCAACAACTTTCTCTGTAGTTCTCAACTTGTTCAACATACACACTCATGGTTAATAATCTCGGGTTCGGAAGGTAACTTAGACACTGCAATAGGATAGAAGGAAATAGCGCAATGATCACTGTATAAACTCGACTTAGTTTGCGGGCTCAAATTCTTAATTGGCAAAAGTGTTCTCAGTGCGTGGAGCGATGGGATAAATAGGTAACTCGGCAATGGGTCGCTTGCAATGTGTATGAAGCCTTCATTAACTCTGTTATGTCCAAAATGGTGCGGTCCCAACAGTCGGATGGTGAGTTGGCTGTCCATAAATGGATTTCTATCCGTTCAGAGCATTTATCTAACAGTTATAATGGCCCCAATGACTATATTGCTTTGCTATGACAAAGTGCCATGCGTCGTTGTTCTGATATCCCGACGAAGCTCCAATTTTGCAAATTTTTCTTCTGCGAGGTTTCCTCTGGAACATTCTGAAACTTGTTGATATTAGCTTGCTTCTTACTTAGCTTTCTAGCCTTCTTCCTAGTGAGTTTTGTCTCAGTGTGCCTTTTTCCATGATGATCCTTATCTTATTTTGGCATAGTTACTTCACGTTGTTTAGATTCTTTTCTAAGATTCAAGGGTAACCCTTCTTCTTCATCTCAAAGAGGTACTTCAATCTTCAGTGGTTCTTCTAGTGTTCTTGCAACTTCGACATCTGGGTCTCTAGTGTTAAATGGATTTGATCCGTTCTTTTGTTATTCAATCAAGTGTGCAATCCTTCTAGTCATGCATTCTTTTAATTCTTGCTTATGTTGTTCTAAAACTTCTTCTTCTTCTTTCCTTCTGGTATTATCTCTTTCAATCCAAGGTTTTCCTAGTAGCATGGTAAATGGGGCACTGTTCTTGATAAATTTAATAATCTTAAAATCTTCCTCTGTCGAAGTTCCATTGGCATTCATAGGTATCTGGGTGAGCTTTCCACATAGGTTTATCAACTTTCCTTTGAATATTCTTATTCCTCCTAGTGAAGGAATCATAACAGGCTTCCCTATAGCTTCCCTCATTCTCTTTGTCATGATATTCACCTGTGTTTCCTCATCCAGAACATAATCAATGTCGAAGTCTCCTATTCTTGCTTCAAGTCATTCTTTTTCTGTGAATATCTATGATAAGTTGACATGTCGATGGTCATTGAGGGTTTCTTTTATTTGTAGTAATATATTCTCTGATTCTTTCTGGGATTCTTTCATAATATTATCTTTTAGATCCGCCTTAGGTTTTTCTTATTTCATGTTCATTCCTTTAATCTTAGAAATCATTCTAGGACAATCCATTACTTCATGTTCCATAGATTTACAACAAAGACAACTAGGTCTTCTCCCAGGGAATTCCTTAGCAATATTCCCAGGTTTTCTGCAACTGTAACAGAGGGTTAATCATGTCTTTCATTTAAATGATACCCAACCTTTCCTGTATTGTGCACTAGGATCATGGTAGCTAACCTGCAAAAAAATATTTCTAGGATCTTGCATACACTTATTAGTCCAAATATCCTTTCTATGCATAGGTGTACCATATGTTTCACTATTCTTATCATATCTATTCATATCAAATCTTCTTTCATCTATTAATACCCTAGTTTTCAAGCTAGGACAGTATCTATCAAACGTACCTAGATTCATACTTTTGAAACAAAAAATTCCACTAATCTTACTTCTATAGAGCACAAAGCTTTCAAATCTAGAACTTTTTCACTATTCTTACCTTTATCAGAGCACAGATCTTTCAGACCTTACCTCTTTTAATCAATAATTCTCACTTTTACCTTTCTTAGGGCACAAAGCTTCCAAATCTTACCTCTTTTCTTCAAATCAAACTTTTTTTCCTTAGCACAGAACTTGCCAAACTAGTAGAGTATTGTGCACTAGAGAAATAGATCTACGCACAGATCTTTCACAATTTCAGATCAGATCTTTGCTAAAAAATTATTCTTCCTCAGTTCCTAGCAATCATAGTTTCAGGTCCCAGCAACAAAACCATTTGTTGGAATAGGGGTAGACCTAGGGTTTAATGCTACAACAGTGCACCGACAAAACCCTAACTACGGGCCCTTTCAGCAACACCTGCGAAGCAAATGAAGTCTCACCCGAGGTAGAGGTAGGGGTGGTTGCAGGACTCAGGTGACTGCAACCTTATTTGGGACAAAGATCTGTGATTATAACACTTAATAGTGTGAAAAATCCAGGTCCTATCAGGCTTGCCTACTGGTTCTATCTTTGACCATAGATAGGCTCTAAGTTTTCACTGTCTTCTAAAGTATTTGTTGTTGTTTTATAACAACCAATTGTTCAAGAACTTATGTTGATTTGCTACAGTTATGTTCTCAATTTTGGGTGCTCTAGCATGTTGTTTTGGTAACCATAAATTAGTACATGCATCTCAAAATAAACATAAGACACCTAAACATCATTTCTACTGAAAATGAAACAAATCTAAGAGAATAATACATGCATTTGTAGACATAGGTATTTTTGGTCAACATGACCCTGGATAAAACCGCCCCGGGGAAAACTAGTTTGGGATATGTATCTATATAATGATGATCAAAGAAAGAGATACAACAAGTAATGAAATACAATGGAACCTGTATATATAGCAAGCTCCTCACAAGCCTTTTCACAAGTACTAGAGAAAGAAGTGCCCAAACTTTGGTGCGCCCTCTCCCTTTGTTGCCCTTTGCACTGAACTAAAGCGCCCTAGCTCATCAGTAACCCAATGGATAAATCCCTCCACAGGAATGTCCTCTCATGTGCTACCTCTTCACTGAAACTGTCAGAGATCGAATCCTCCAAGAAGATCTGCTACTAGGTAGCTTCCAATCCTCTCAACATGTGTGCCCTCCTCCTAGCATAAATGATCACCAGAAATAAATAGAGCCATATCTTGAATGTCTCTCTCCACATAAACAAGTACCCAATCTCTCCTCTCCCTATGCATCAGATCTCATCTCAATCTGACAAGACCTCCTCCTCTGATGAGAAAATGAAGGAAACATAATGCACCCTCCTCCTCAAGATGCGCCCCTCCTCCATGAAAATGCTCCCTCTCAGAGATGGAAGCTATGGCTCCATGTAAATTCTCTCCATGCAAGCTCAAACCAAACAAGAGCCTCTCCTCAAGCTCTCAAGGGTTTCTCTCAAACCCTCATAAAGTGTGCCCTCCTTCTCCTCAAGAAATATGCCCCTCTTCTCTTCTCCAAAACTCACAAGTGAAGAATGAGTCTCAAAAATATCTTTACCCTCTCTTTATCCTCCTCATGCCAAACCTAAAAGATCAATGTCCTAGATTAGATCTAGCCAAGTCTAATCAAT
>SNQJ01S0257617.1:0-12438 GCA_010110895.2 Picea sitchensis
CATGTTTACTTTGAAACTTTGAACCAACTTTCAACCACCCTTTTAAAAAACTAATTCATAAAACCCTTAAATATTATTGCAATAACCTGATGATGCCCTAGCTTGCCCTCTCACAGTCAAGTGCAACTTTAGGGTCTAACAGGTTTCATGACATACAAGGGGCTATAATGTCTCCTTTATGGGTTCCTTTGTAGAGGGTGTGTTGCACCTTCGTTTTCAATGCAACATTTTCCGAAGCCCATTTATTGCCTTTTATTCTTTTAGGATGTTTTCAGGTTGAAGCCAAGGTGGGGCTTCTACCTAAGCATGAAAAATAGTGCCCACCTTGACTCTAACCCGGTCATATCATGCTTCTACAAGTTGAAAACATGTGTGGGGCTTCTAATAAGTAATAAAAACAATGCCTACAAATGCTCCATCTTGGTTGGAATTTTGTTATTAATTATTCTTTTATGGGTTCCATCAGGAGGTTCTTATGAGAGACATTTCATTGTACTTGGGATCCCTAGGTGAGCATCTAGAAGGTTAATGATTGGATTTTATCTTTTTCCAGCTACAAGCCTCTGGGCCTTCAACCCCTTCTTCCCATGAAATGAGGGACAACCCCTTATTGGGTTAGTACACCCAAAAATCCCAAAAGGTGAGGAAATAAGGGGATGAAGTGTGAAAAGTGACAAGTATGGTCAGGCGTGGAACGATGACTCGTCAAAAGGACCTCCCAGCAGCAAACCTATCCCTAAGGGTGACCCACTTACTAGGGTGCAATGTCAACCACCAAAGTGAAACAGGGCAAAGAGCATAATGTCAAAGCAAACGTTACATAATCAAAAGCAGTAATAGATGCAGCAAACTCAAATGCCTCAAATATTTAAATGACCCTCACCATAATACTTGACTTGTACCTCATGTAGCAAGACCTAATGTCTTATGGAGGCCAGCTAATGTGGTGGATACTGTCGTGATGAACCTGGAGCATGTGGTGGTGAGGTTGGTCTTTGTTTGTGCAAGTGGAGACTGTTGGTCAAGTTGTCTCTCAATACTCCATGTCCGCAACTTGAGGGCGTCGAGACATCATCTCCTTGGTTATCCCTATAATTTGGGGATAACATTCCCCATACTTATAATGCCATCAGAGTGAATTTTAGGTCCCCCCAAACCATAACCAAACCTTTTTGAATCCATTCACTATTGAATATCTTATCCCAATATTGCATTCCTTCCCTTCTGTATAGGGCCCATAAATATTCAAACGAGTGAGTTATTTCCCTAGGTCTAGAGAAAATAGAAGTCTCTAGATCCGAAGAGAAAGTCCATGAATTAGTACAAGTAAAAGATCATGTTTTCCACCATGTAATGTTCCCCCTAGATCTTCTTATTGCATCAATATAACTAAATTCCCAAGCCCCAAAACGTTTGAAAGATATTATACAACTTTCTCCCCATCCATCATTAATTCTTGCAAAAATGTGACAAATGGGTTATTTACCTCTATTAAATTTTTAAGGGCACTTTTTTTGAGGAATTAGCTAGCCCTCAATAGTTCAGGGTCAAAATATAATTTTGAAACATCCTTGGGGGAATTTGTTTTAAGGACCCCAAACAAAAACAACTATTTTCCACTTTTGACTTCGGAAATTACTTGTTTTTGTGCCAGAGAAATATAGGATTTTGTTCCTCTTTGGGAGGCTTTTGATTTATCTTCTTATAAAAATCCCAAGCCCCCCTCTACCCCACCTAGAAAAATTGAAGAACCTCTAGCTCTCATCCCGAGGTTGTATTTTGTTAACTCTGAAGATTGAGCTTCACAATGGGCTCCTAGGTCCACTTACTCCTTGGTTGAATTCACATATTTTCCAAACGAGGACACCTTGCCAACTTAAGGCCCTCCTAACCCTTTCAAAGGTATAAGAGGAGAAGGATTAGGGATTTTTATCTCATATAGACTAGAGAGGAAGTCACTGATTTGGTTGTTCCTCTTCCCTGCTATCTTGACCTACCCCTAGGACCCAAAACAATTTTTTTTTTAGTTCTCTATATTCATATTATTAGGGGGGGGGTTGTTAGACTTACCCGATACTTCTTAGGTTTCCTTTCAAGTTTTTTCAACGTCCGGTTTCCTTTCAAGTTTTTTCAACGTCCGAAATCTGCGACCCTCGAAGGACTATGTCCATTGGATATTTTTCTGACGCCAAAGAGGATCCCTTTGCGCTAATTATGTTGTTCAAATTGTCCTCGATGGTCACCTTAACCGTGAGAAATTTTGCATGACCCTTCAACCCTTCATTACCAACACCTTTTTGCTCTTTTTCTACTCAAATCTTCTTTATATTTGGAGATGGAAAATTAGTTGCTAGATGGCCATGAACATTACATCTTCCACACTTAAATGGAATGCCTTCATAATCAATGGGTTGATAAACAATCTCAATTCCCATTTAATTGTAATAGAATTTGCCAAACCCTTTGTCAAATCCATTCCTACTAAGATTCAAGTCATCCCCATATACCTCGAATCACAATAGGACTTATCCACCTCATCAAATATTCCTAAAACATCCCCAATTTTCATAAAAACATCATCTGACAAAATCAAGGGGAACCTTAGAAGTCTTACTTGGACCAGGAAATGCTCTGAATGGGTTAATCTAGCGTTAAAATCTAAATGCCATTTTTTTTAGAAACAAAGGTTGTGATCCCTACTTCCACCAGTTCTAGAGAATTTTATCAGCCTCAACTATGGATCTAAATATCCATACCATCCACCCTTCTACTGAAACCGAGGTTGGAGGAGTGTATCCTACCTCTACTTCAAAGTTTTCCTTTGCATAAATATTTAAAGTATTTCCATCCATTATTCTGCCTGAGAAGTGGTCCTCTAATGATGAGTCCTCTAAATCCATAATCTCATGGAGTTTTGTGTTTTCACCCAACCGTGTGTTTATCAGTTCTCGCTTCCTCTTAATGCATTATTGATTTCTCAACTTCTCCAAGTCCCAAACCCTTCAACTTCCGAGACCCTAAATCATTTGATTCAAAGAATTATATCTCACTCATTAGATGTTGGTCTAGTATAGCTCCATTGAAACCCGACCCAATTAAACAACCAACATTTCCATCCTTGCTATGAAAAGAGAAACCAGATGATCCCAGTGCCAGATCCAATGGGATTTTGGTAGGGGAATTTATTGCATGAAGTATTGTCCCATGTGTCGATGGTAAACCCTCATCCAGTACCATGTAGAGAAAGTGAGTTCTATAATCCACTAGATCCAACGAGAATTAATTTATTCTTATCGCCCTTTCCTCACAATGACTCCCCACATGTCATATCATATCCTATACTAAAGACCCTCACATAAACTAATGTCGTCACATGTGCACCCATTGGAATGTGCTATCACTAACTTACCGAGAATTTCCATGGTTTATTCCTCTAAAGGATATGCTCCCATCTGAATTTTCCTTGAAGGGTTAGACACATATTGATCCAGGAGCTTGATGGGGCTTAGAAAGGCCTAAAAATCAAATTTCTCGGAATGGATTCAAAATAGATGTGTGTGTAGGTCTCATCGATGCAAACCCAACGCAACTTGAACGGGCTCAAACAGACATTGTATGCTCCTAATATCACGTTTTGTTCGTTTTCCCAAATAGGCAAAAAGTCAACAGGCAAAAAGTCAATGTTGACGTCATCATGATGACATAGCATTGACACACATGGCAACATAACATCGGGTTGACTGGGTAGATGAAAGTGATTCAATCAGATGTTGACAAGTGGCACATTCTCGAGCAAATTAAATAGTGCTACGTAGCCCAGATATGGGCTGCCACATGGCAAACTATCATTTGACGGTTGGTCAAAATTTTTTGAAGCTCATGGGATTCGACCCCGTGACCTCTTGGCAGGGGAAATTCTTATGGACAGGTCGGATGCCAATGCACTACATTTGGTACTTGTTTATATAATCCCCCTTTATATTATATAAAGTGCAATATATGTCAAATCGAAGGCGGAAGGGGGATGGGGCCCCGCGGGCTTATGTATACATATAACCACAGTTTTGAGGGGGCACTCCATTACCGCTAGAATACACTCTAGCTCAAGCATGCGGATGTTCAGCACCTGCCCGTCATATATTTGGGGGCAGTAACCATGGTTTGGTCGCATATATAGGGCGTGGTTCTATCAATGTTTGCCATTTGACCTATGACTGCGGGCTAAGGGCCAGCGCACAACCCTCAGGGGTTGGTGCTTGGCCACTTATATGCCATGTGACCCTATTTGGAGCACACGCCCAGGCCCTAAGGAGATAAGTTTGATTTTGTTACATAGGTGAGTCTTTTAGCCTATAGTTTGGCCAAGATTGGGCGTTTTTGGAAATTTTTGGCCCTTTTGGGGGGATATTAGGCCCTTTTTGAGACCAGATCTTGGGAGGAAGTTAGGAGATGGTTACCAAATTCAGATCTATATAAACTAGGCCTTATTGAGGCCATGGAAGGACTTTCATAGCAGGTTTATGCTCAATATTTTCCAAGCCAAAGCCATTTTTATGTAGGGAAGTTGTTGAGGAGTGCACCTTTGCGGGCCATTTCTGGGAGCTCCAGTCATCCGATTTGAGTGCCATTTTTTCTGTTGGGTTCTTGAGATCTGGGAGAACAAGACTAGATCAGTTTTGTAACCTTTTGGCACTGCTGTGATGTACTTATTGAGCTTTGAACAGAAATAAGAAAGCCTCACCCACTGAGACAAAGGCCCGGAGACGTAGGCGAGATTGTCGAACTTCGTTATCACATTGGTGTTATGGTTTGTTGTAGTTTTATGATTCATTTCAGTTCTATACATGTTTATGTGGCTGTGATATATTCTCATATATTCTTCCTCTTTCTTTAAGCTTCCTAATTGGTTAATCAACACATGCTTAATAACTCAACCATAGTCGTGTAAAATATCTTTTCGGACCAAGTGGTATCAGAGATAGTTGACGTTTGGATTTGAGTTTTGCATGTTAACCAGGGAAAAGATACTTCATGGTGAAGGTGATCTTGTTGCAGAGAATCCATTGATTGGATTGAGAAAGATAACTTCTCACAGCGAGAAGGTGGCATCGGAAGAGGGACTTTCTCTGGATGAGAAAGAGTTTCAAAAAACTTTCTTTGCTATGTCGGAGATGATGAAAGTTTTGTACGAGGATTACTTGGAATGGAAAAGACCAAATCTAGGTGAATATTCAAAGGGAAAAAGTTAAGAAGGAGAGGATCCTCCTCATATTCCTCCTTCACCTCCATCATCACCTCCTCCTCCTTCAAGTTCAAGTTCTAAATCCAATACAAAGAAACATGTTCATAAACATAAGAATGAAATGTCGTTGTTAAAACTTGATGTTAAATTCGATTTACCCATGTATGATGGTGAAGTTAATGTAGAGAAACTTGACAATTGGGTCAGACATATGGAGGTCTATTGCATTGTGCAACATATCAAGGATGAGGCCACACAAATCAAGTTGGCATCATTGAGACTTGCAGGCACAACACTCATCTGGTGGCAAAGCAAGTTGCAAAATGGAACACAACAAGTGGGTAATGTATTTCCATCATGGTAAAGTTTCATTTCTGCAGTTAGGAAGCAATTCTATCATTTGGGTTATAAAGAAAAAGTGTTAATTGAATGGCAAGCTTTAAAACTAAGAAAAGGACAAACAATGGAAGAATACACAGATGGCTTTCAAAAAATGGCATTAATGTTAGATATTCTCTTACATACCCAAGAAACTCTTACGAAGTATATAGGAGGTTTACCTGCGCATATTAGAAACATTGTATTCATGTTTGGACCCACTAACCTTGATGAGGTTTCTATTCAAGCGACATACATTAAAGCAGGGAAAACAAGTGTTGGTGTATCAGGGGAATCGTCTTCAAGGAAAGAGGACAAGAGGAAGTGGAATGGAAAAAAGGCAAATGCAATGACGAGAAAGGAAGAGAGGCCCTCTTGTAAGCATTGCAAGAAAGAGGAGCATGATGAGGACCGTTGTTGGCAATTGCATCCCGAGAAGAGGCCAAAGTGGTTCAAGGAAAAGAAAGGGAGGCAAACAGTTGCAACGACAACACGACCAACAAACTTGGGAGCAGATTCAGGTGATGAATAAAAGGTCTCATTGGTTGGCATGACATGTAAAATTGGTGAAGGAATTGATTGTAGAATTAATTTGTTTCATATAAGGGTCATCATGCGACACACTAAGGTTGATACATTAATTGATAGTGGATCTCAATCTAACCTAATTTCTGAAGAATTGGTTAAGCAATTGGGGTTAAAAACACATATGCATCATAAGCCCTACACACTTAAATCGATAAGCAACCATCATCAAATGCACGTAACAAATCAATGCACAATCAAATTTGCAATTGCATCTAAGTATGTGGACGAGGTAACATGTGATGTCGTGCCACTAAGTGAATGTGGAATGGTCTTAGGTAGTCCATACTTGTTTGATCGTAAAGCAATCTTCTACAGGACAAAGAATCGATATCAATTAACCAAAGTGGGTCAAGATTATGTGGTTCATGCTCATCATGTAAAGGAAAATAAAACTCTTCAAACAATGGAACAATAAAAGAAGGCAGTTCAAGCAAGCAACAAACCTATAATTGCTTCAAGTCAAGTAATCGATCTTAAGCAAGAACGGGAAATGATTGTGGAATGGAGAATCAATCACAGTTTTCTTCGAGATAAGTTAATGTCGTGAAAATATTACAAGTATATCAACTCATTTGCAGTCATGTTTTTGATGCTATCATTAGTAATGTTGTCTACATGGATGATAGTGGCTTCAGTAAGATGTGATAGGGTACGAATGGCTAACAATATGTTGTCAGTTGTCATGATTGTGTTACAGTTGATCTTGATGAGACATGTGCACAGGACAGAGGACAATATGAGTGGCCTATATCGAGCTTGTTGACTGGTCAGTAACCTTTTGGGGACCAAAAGGTCCTTTAGTGGGGAGGTGTGATCCAGGATCAAATCTAGGAGCTTGATGGGGCTCAGAAAGGCCTAAAAATCAAAGTTCTCAAAATGACTTCAAAATAGACGTGTGTGTAGGCCTCATCAATATGAACCCAAAGCAACTTTAACGGGCTCAAACAGATGTCGTATGCTCCTAACATCACATTCAGTTTGTTTTCCCAAACAGGGTAAAAGTCAACAGGCAAAAAGTCAATGATGACTTAGCAATGAGACACGTGGTAGCACAACATCGGGTTGACTGGGCAGATGACAGTGATCTAATCATATGTTGATAAGTGGCACATTCTCGGGAAAATTAAATAGTGCCACGTGGCCCAAGCATGGGTTGCCACATGGCACCCTATCATTTGATGGTTGGTCAGAAAAATTTGGAGCTCATGGGAGTCGACCCCATGATCTCTTGCCAGGGGAAAGTCTTATGGATAGGTCAGATGCCAATGTGCTACATTTTTTACTTGTTTATATAATCCTCCTTTATATTATATAAAGTGAAATATATGTCAAATCGGAGGAGGAAGGGGGTTGGGGCCTAGCCCCAGCCCGCGGGCTTATGGATACATATAACCATAGTTTTGAGGGGGCACTCCACTACCACTGCGATACACTCCAGCTCAAGCATGCGGATGTTAAGCACCTGCCCACCATATATTCAGGGGTGGTGACCATGGTTTGGGCGCATATATAGGGCATGGTTCTATCAATGTTTACCATGTGACCTATGACTGCGGGCTAAGGGTTAGCGCGCACCCCTTAGAGGCTGGCGCTTGGAAAATTATATGCCATGTGACCCTATTTGGAGTGCGCGTCCAGGCCCTAAGGGGATAAGTTTGATTTTGTTACACAGGTGGGTCTTTTAGCCTATAGCTTGGCCCATATTGGGCCTTTTTGGAGATTTTTGGCCCTTTTGGGGGGATATTGGGCCCTTTTTGAGGCCAGATCTTGGGAGGAAGTTGGGAGATAGTTAACAACTTCATATCTATATAAACCAGGCCTTCTTGAGGACATGGGAGGACTTTCAGAGCAAGTTTATTCTGAAGATTTACCAAGCCAAAGCCATTTTTATGCAGGGAAGTTGTTGAGGAGTGCACCTTTGCGGGCCATTTCTGGGAGCTTCGATCATCCTATTTGAGTGTCGTTCTTTCTGTTGGGTTCTTGAGATCTAGGAGAACAAGACCAGATCAGTTTTGTAACCTTTTGGCACTACTGTGATGTACTTATTGATATTTGAACAGAAATAAGAAAGCCTCACCCATTGAGACAAAGGCCCGGAGACATAGGCGAGATTGTTGAATTCCGTTATCACATTGGTGTTATGGTTTGTTGTTGTTTTATGCTTCATTTCAGTTATGTACATGTTTATATGATTGTGGTATATTCTCATATCTTCTTCCTCTTTCTTTAAGCTTCCTAATTGGTTAATCAACACATGCTTGATAATTCAACCATAGTCATGTAAAAGATCTTTTCGGATCACATACTCATGAGGATTGATCACTAGATTGGACTAGATTTGTTAGCCTTCTAGTGGATGCTATGAAAAATAGATTGCTTCCTCTATTTTCCATAGAGATCACCAAACCCTCCTCATTGTAGCTTTGGTATTAAGTGTTATCCAATACCTTAGTATGATCATTGTGTTTGTTCGTTTCACCTAGTTTTGGAAGTGGATCAAAATGTCAAACTATCGAGATGCTAAATATCAATCTAGTTGAATGCAAAAATGGATCTATGTATTCAGGCTAATATTGGTCTAAGAAGCAAGGTCTTGAGGAAGGTGACTATGGATGAGGTGATAATAAGAGTGATAGGCTAAAGTGGAGATCAACCACTGCAAGTAATTTGAGCCTGGCTTCTAGGGTTGCCAAAAAACCCTAAAGTATTCTACCAAAGAGGGAGTAGTAATTTGAGTGTACTACACATAACTCTCCCTTGTGAGTATGGGATATTGATGATGGAAAAAGAAATAACTCTATCTAGATGAACACCTTTAAGATGATCTCTTGAGGAAGTCATTCCATAGATAATTGCACCACAGATTTACTAACAACTAAATCTATTGCTTGTTCAATAGAATAATCTCCAAATCGGTACCAGAGATGAGATCTACCCCATAAAAAAGACATGTCAAAGCATGAAGGAGAGATATCACAATCTATTGAGAGGAATGTGTGGTGCAAACAAAAGGATGGCTTAGATATGCATTAACATGAGCCCAATGCTATAACATATCTCCTTTGCCTTCATAGCTAGGTGGTCAGTCTCCTTCAGTGTTCACATATGAGTTATCACACAACATCAATATTAGATCTAGTGCCAATGTAAGATATAATAACCCTACTTTGGTTGTCTAGGGTTTATGATATGCCACCTTAAGGCCATCATCAATTGTCCCAATCAACAGCTTTCCATCTAAAAATTCTATTCAGAGAAATCGAGATATGGCTCTGCATTAGTGAAATTCGGACATGGTTCTCTCTCGGCTCTACTCTACTATAATCCTCCCTTGCAAGTTGCAAAAACCCTAACAACTATTAACCATTTACCAACACTGCAAAACCTCCCAACTCAATCAATCTTAGCTATACATATATTATTTCATTCATTTAACCTAATTTATGTTTTTAAACCACTACTTATATGTTTATACCACCAAATAAAACCTTCATAAAATTGATCTTCATCAATGATTAAAAATCATTATTGATCATCATTTTTTCCAAACACTTTGGACTTGATTTAATCATAATAATGTATAGTCTAAATATTTTTTAGAATGATTTTATAAAGAAATCGTCAAATGTCATCTCAGGAATAAATCATAAAATATCATCCGAGCAAGGTTGTGATAGAGGAATTAAAAAATTAAAAAATAATATAAATATATATTTAAAAAATATGTTTAAATGTTTGAAATGTTTATATATATATATTTAAATTTTGAAAAAAAAATCATTTTTTAATATATTTTATAGGAAATTGTTTGAGCACTTCTCTTATTTTGAGGATAGTATTCAAAAGTAAATTTTAGATTTTTCAAGAATAAATCTTGTATAGTTTATCAATAATCAACTCACTAAAAGCAAATACGTCATAAAGTAGGATTTATATATATGTAGGAAGGGTGACAATTTTTCCTAGCAACGACTTAAATTACACCCAATAGAAATTGTAATTTACATCAACTCTAGTGATTCCTAATTCAATCATAAACTTGTATTTGTCTATATTCTAAAAATACATGGATAGTTGAGATTTATTTTGTTTGGTACCACTGCAGCAAGTAATTCTAGCTTCCAACTCTTGTGATTCTTAATCCAACCATAAGTGGAGAAGGTAAAGATATTGGGCACCTACATCCATGATTGTATTTGGTACCACTCTTGTAACAATTTATGTGTGACCTATAATGCTAACATCTCCTCTTACAAGTCCAACTTGCCTAGCTAACCACCAATGTGAACTTTGCACCTACTTTAGTGTTGCTTCCTTTATACCCCACCTAATTTTTAATCTTCAACTTCACCACTTTGCATTTTGATCAAGTTCAACCAAACTCGTCGTGGATGCAACACGACCTATGTAGCATAACTATGCATCTCTAGATTTGGGGAAATATCATGCATGTAGTGCTAATACATTGGTTTATATGTAGGGCATTTAATTTCCTAAATATACATTTTGGAAATAATCCTAAAAATTAAATAGATTGGACTTTTGAAGTAAATATAATGAATTAATTCCTAAATTAGATTATTGATCGAAAGTTTATTTAAAAGATTAATTTTCAATAATGCACTATTAATACGGGGTGGTAGGAGCGGGAGGGGTTCTCTTCGACCCTAGAGGATCAATAGAACTCACCTATCTTTGGAGTCTAGGCCAAGCTACCAACAATCAAGCGAAGGCATATGTCTTACTTCAAGATCTATGTTACAATATTTATACACTTAGGAGTTAGTTAAGATCTACTTGGTCTAATGTGTCGTTAGGTAAAAGTGTGTTTCTTAGTGTGTTTCTTTAGTATTGATTAGTATGCATTTGTAGTTAGGAAATTCGATGGTCACGATATGTTCTCGACATTAAGTGATCTGACAGTTCATATTCTCCCCAATCTTAACAACTACATTGATATGTGGCTTAGCACCCGATTGGTCCATGATCTATATTTAAAGAGCATGGAGGGTCATTTGACGATGATCGATTCTGAGAAACTCTCTTGTAAAATCTCTCTGTAATTTTTTTCTTTTGCATTAATAAATTGCTCCAAGTGGTCGCGTTGACTGGGGCCGTGGATGTTTCTTTGTAGTGTTTTACCATGTCAAAACATTGGTGTGTTGATATTTGATCTGGTTGTGTGAGTGGTTACTGAACGTGTTCGTCCTCTGTTGGAATACATGTGTTGTTGAACATGGTATCAAAGCATGTTTCAAGACATGCTCCCGTTGTAGGTCGAGATCATGAAGCCAAGTTATCTCATCTCTGGTTTCTACCATTTTCGTACATTTTTGGGCTGAGAGGACTATTCCATTGCGTCTTGAGCGTTGGTGTTGTAGGATATGGAACAATTAATGTAGATAATGGTCATTTCAATGATGTATTATGTGTTCCAAGTCTTTCCTGCAACCTTATATTAGTATATCAAATCACTCATTCAGGTGAAGGTAAAACCGTAGACTTTTCACCTCACCAAGTTGTAATCAAGGATCTCAAAGATCCTCAACATGTTCTTGCAACTGGAAATATTGATGATATTACCAGGTTGTACAAGTTTGACAACTTTGGGTCATCATGTTTTCCATCAGTTTTTGTTGCTCATAACGATGACTTGAGCAAACTTTGGCATGAGTGGTTTGGTCATATAAACTATCACTCATTGCAACAACTATGTAATCAACAGATGGTGACTGGTCTTCCTCTTGTTCCATGCATAGATGGTGTTTGTGCCAGTTGTGTTCTCAGAAAACATCATCGGGATAGTTTTGACAAACGTGTCTCTTTGCACACCTCGGGCCCTTTGCAACTTGTTCACAGTGACTTGTGTGGTCGACTTTCTTCTCCTTCTTTTTTTGGGTGCAAGTATTTATTAACTTTCATTTGATTTTTCCAGACGTACTTGGGTTTACTTCTTAAATCTTATAGCGAAGTTTTTGATAAGTTTCTCGCCTACAAGGCCCTTGTAGAAAAACAAACTGGACATCAAATTCAAAGGTTAAGAACAGATAATGGAGGCGAATATGTGAACAATAATTTTACAAGTTACTGCATTACACAGGGCATCCAAATGCAACACACCGTTCCATATACACCACAACAAAATGGTGTTGTTGAGAGAAAGAAATGAACATTAACAGAAATGGCTAATTGTATGATCCAATCTAAGAGATTAAGTCTAAAGTATTGGG
>SNQJ01S0257620.1:0-12438 GCA_010110895.2 Picea sitchensis
TGTCTCTAGTAGGTTGGTGCCTACACAATATCTTGCTAAGTTGGTGCTCAACTAAGGAGATTGGTGTCTCCAATAGGTTGGTGCCTACACAATATCTTCCTAAGTTGGTGCTCAGCTAAGGATATTGGTGTCTCTAGTAGGTTGGTTCCCTACAATCTTTTTAATAGTATATTGGTGCCTACAAACATTTATAAAGATAAGTTTTTGTGCTTTTCTCCCCCAATGGTTTCCAAGTTAAACTCTGTGTACCGTGATTTGAGTTTACATTCATTTTTTGTTTTAAAGTTAATGAATGATTGATGAATTCTCAATTAAAGTAAAATTATCTTATACTCATTCACCCCCCCTCAATATAATCATAAGTTCAACATCTCGGTTGTTGATCCTTACTGTCTAAATGATCTAGGTTATTGATTCTCCAACTCTTCAGTCACCATTAAAATGGAAAAATTGACCTCCTAGGACAAATTTAACTTTTCAACTTGGAGATAGATCTCATTAATAATCTCTTCAACCATTATGAGTGCAAATTCTACCCAAATTTGCTCGGTAATTTGAGAATTTCACTTTGGTTCCACATTTTTCTTTGAATCCATCATAGATGAAAACTCTACAATAGTGAATTTACCAAATTCACACTAGTCTTTGGCCCATACTAGTTCTATGTTGAACCAAAAGCTTTGATACCACTCTTTAGTGATCCCCCACTACTAAACCCAACAATTAAAAAAATTCTAATACCACTTAAAATTAATGCAATGCAACATGCTAGAACACTCATGAGTCTAACAACATTACAAGGACATGAATGCAATCCCATTAAACATTCACACAACAACATGTACATTTCTTAAAACTCAAAGTAAATACACAACAAATAAATTCCACAATGAAATGCAATGTGTTGAGGATTTAACATGCATTTAGAAACATTATGAATGCAATCCAACATACATACATGCACAACTGCATATAATTCATTCAAGAACAAAGTATACACATAGCGAATTAAACCCATTATAAAAGCAATGAGACACAGATAAAACACTTATCTTTTTTAGCCAAATGTACAACCGAATGAAGGGGACGAACATTCGACCCAACCATAGATTTGTTGCTCCAAATCTCAACAACATATCACCCCCGAGCCGGGGCTACAAATCCACAAGAAAATGATGTCTCTCTTTTGTCCACTCACAGTCTAATACGACCCACATCAAGTTTATTTTCCTACAACTATCTCAATCCACCAACTCTCTTCCCCTCAACCTACATAATCCAAGGAATGAGATCCCCCTTCACTACTCACAGTCCCTCAATCCTTCCCACTTCCCTCTAGGGCTCCAACATAGGTTGGCTAGGAATATCTCTTGTTGTAGACTCCAAGGCTGTCAACTGCAAAAAGAAAAAAAATCACAACAAAAGGATTACTATTGTAGGGTAATTCTCTCACACATAATCTCACTTTACAGGCCTAACACCATGCTTATTCATGAATGTACAACTCTAACAAGTTGGCACACATGCCCACTATGGTTTCCTTCAAAATCCCATAGTCTTCTCTCTCTAGTTGTTCCCAAAAACTGGTTGTAAAAATGATCGAGATTGGATCATTATGTTATTTTTCATCTATCTCAATGCTTTCAAAGTGGGAAAAAAATGGAGGAATCAACTTGTAGGGTCATTTTAGTGGCAGGTCCTAGTTTGGAAAATTGGAGTTCAGAACCTTTTGAATCTATTTTGAGGCATTGAATGGTGTTTTATGGGGTTATAGTGTCTAGAACTTGTTCCTATCCCCTTGATGGTGTTCTACACTCCGATACCTTTCCAACGGTGCAGAACATGCATCAATTGGAGTTTGTATGAAAAAGTTATGCCTCCCACAAGTTGACCTATCATGTTGACCACCATGGTACAAGAGGATGCCACGTCGTCCCCCATTACTCATGCATATGAGGCTAGCCACATGAGTAATTTAAAGAAGATTCTAGAAGGTTCAAAACCCTACCACAATTGAGGGTTGAGGAAGTAAAAAACCTACCCCTAGATGGAAATCGAATGATGTTAAATACCATGCCACTAGGAGGATAAGGGGTTCCATTCTATGTTATTGTATTTTGTTCCATAGAAGAGAAAAACAACTGGGAGTGGAAAATTATAGAGAATAATATAAGGGGTTAATGTTTTGTATCGACGTAATAGACCGCAAGTCTCTGGTAACTCCATAGAGTTTGCCTTCTCCTTTTCACTTGCATTATTTCCATACAAGAGAAAAGAGAGCAAAGCAACCTCACCTTCTAGCAAGGTTTTCTCCCATAAGGATTTCCCAGAGTGAATATTTGTGTTATCTTGTGGATGGTGTATGATTGTATTTTATTGTTCTCTATCTTGCACATTTTATCTATTTCATGCATAATCAAAAAATCAATAACTAAATATTTTGGAATCTAAAGGAATTTAACGTTCATCGTGTAGATTTAAGTTTTATTTATCAAATGTGTTGTGATGAACTGTTCTAGTGGAATATCCATGACATTTTAAAGATCATATTGGTATGAGAGCCAATTTTTTCTTTTGGGTATTTGGGAAATTGTAGGATCCCCGAATCAACTTAAAGAGAAGTTGTAGAAACCTTAGCCATGACAGACGAGCCGTTCATAATAACCCAAGAGATCCAACTGAAGAGAGATTTGAGAGGTTGGAAGCAAAAGTCACCAAAATTAATTGAAATATTAGCCTCCTCATGGTGGCTCTATTAAGCAATCTTGGACTGTTCGAAGATGACAGAGTCTCTAACTAAGAGATCAGATTCGAGGGGAAATCAAGTGATTAAGAAGACTTAGGAAATGATTCACATAAATAATTCGAGAAAGAGAAACCAAATTCGAGTGTAATGAACCCTTCACAGTACCTATTCAATATGGAAGAAAAAGTGGACATGAATCCATACCAAGGTGAGATTGATGCATTAAAATTGAATCATTGGTTGCACTAACTAAAAGTTTATTTAAGCGTTCACCATATAGATGAAGAGAAAACTATTTCATTTTCTAGATTGAAGTTAGAGGTCCATGCTTTAACCTAGTGGGAAAACCATACATAAACACTTAGGCTGGATGGTGATCTGCCAGTTACTAGGTGGGAGGACTTAAAAACCCTCATCAAGTCCCAATTCGTTCCTATTGGGTATGTAGAGGACCAATGGATATGGTGGCACTACTTCAGGCAAAGGCAGTGGCAGAGTGTACATGAGTTGATATGGATTTATGAGTGGAAGAAAATGAATAATAGATTGAATACAATAACACAGATATAGAAAGAAAAACAATAAATATCCAGTGAACAATAAATTCTATTGAATCAAGGAAATAGGTTGAAACTGTAAAACTACATAACTGAAACAACTTGCTCGAATGGTGGTAGCTATCTATGAGAAGAGATGTGGCTGCTATGTGCATCCATCTGAGAAGAATGATTACAATGAGGCTCAAGATTCCTTTTTAACATTACTCATGAATTCCAAAACCCTAGAAATCCAAAAACCTAACCCTAGGAGATAAAACACCAAAAGTTATGTGGGCGTTGATGGGTAAGTTGGTACCTCAACTTCCCGGGGTCATAACTTTTGCATATGACCTCCGTTTTAGGCGTGCGATAGCCCGTTGGAAAGGTATTTTTGAGAAATACATACTGTACCATCAAAATTAGACTCTGTCTATAATTTGATCATGTCAAGCCAAAAAAATACTGTTTAGGGCCCCAAAATGACACTGGAAGTACAAAAAGATGTAATGACATGAAAAATTCCAAAATAAGCCAATAGGAATAGGTGGGTGGCCACCAATATCCACCTGGATGTTGTGTAGGGATTTAGGACATCCATGAAAGTGCAGAACCCACAATTACAAGGAAATATTCTCATTACAGAGAAACATGTTGAACTAAAAACTGTCAAGATGAGCCAATTGGAATAGGTGGGTGGCCACCAATATCCACCTGGATTAGGAGTACACCACTAAGTTCAGAAAGATGACCATCATGCTGGGTATCTCTCCCAAGAACCCATATATACTCCTCAATTATCTAGGGGGTTTACAGAGTCATCTACAAAATCAAGTGATGTTATTCAAACCAAGGACAGTGGATGAGGCATGTGTACAAGCATAGTATTTAGAAAACATAAGCCAAAAGAAGTGGCAACCAAGTGGTTCTAAGTAGAAAGAGAACTAAGGATATTCCAAGGAGGGGAAGAAGAAGTGGAAATGGGGTAAGGATAAGAAGACAATAACCACTACAAATTAGTGCAAAGATCCCAATAACCATTGCAATCATTGCAACATTCATGACCACACTGAGGAAAAATGTTGGAAACTACATCCAAAGCTGATCCTGAAGAACCTCAAGGACGAAAATAAAAAGAACCTTCTAGCCACGTATTCAAGCAATCATGTTGAAAGTATATTGGATGTGGATGAAAATATTTTTTTCACATCTGCGCAGAAGGAGGTGAACGTAAGTAGCCTTCATCAATAGGAAGAGAAGGAGATGACCAAGCTCTTCCACATCAAGATTCAGTTCAAGAAGACCAAGATAGATGCTCTATTCGACTTTGGTTCACATGCTAATCTCATAGTAGGGAATATGGTCAACAAGCTTGGATTGGAGGTTCATGATCATCATATCCCCTATCCATTGGGTTGGGTAAATAAGGATGGAGGGATAAAGGTAATGAAATAGTGTAATATTAAATTTGCTATAAGTGTTGATTTTATTGATGAATTGGAATTGGATGTGGTATCCCTTGTTGTATGTGGAGTAGTGTTTGGAATCCCTTACAAGTATATGAGGGATGCAATATTCATGCAAAGATCCAACCAATACCGATTGATCAAGGATGGGAATTCCTACATCATCAATGCGCATAAAGGCAAGTCAAATATCTCACTGGTAAGTGTCAACCAAGCCAAGAAGTCGATTAGTTCTAGTAAGAAATATGTTTTGATTTTCTTAAGAGAAAATCAATACGATGATGAGTCAATGAGAGTGAAGGCATCCCTAGAGGGGTGTACTAAAGAGAAGAAACACAAGTTGGAGGAGTTGGTACATGCATACAGAGGAGTGTTCCAAGATCCTAAAGGGATACCACCTAAGAGGGAAGTGGAGCATGAAATCCAATTATTTCGAAAATACCCCTTGATGAATATTGCATTGTATAGATAGTCCATTCTAGAAGAAAATGAAGTGAAGAAGCAATTGCAACAGTTGTTGGACCATGGTGTGATTCGACCAAGTACCTCACCTTGTGGGTCACACATAATAATTGTTCCCAAGAAGGATGGGACTTGGAGAATGCGTATCGATTATAGAGCATTGAACAAGATTACACTAAATAATCAATACCCTTTGCCTATCTGTTGGACCAACTACAACATGCCAAGTTTTTCACTGAGATGGATTTGAAATCAGGATATCACCAGGTACGAGTCAAAGAAGAAGATACCTAGAAGATTGTCTTCAAGATAAGGATATGTTTGTATGAGTGATTGGTTATGCCATTCGATTAATGCAACACACCAACTACATTTATGAGACTAATGAATGATGTTTTACGCCCTTATCTAGAGTAATTTTTATTGTCTATTTGGATGATTTATTGGATTATAGTGATACCTGGGAGGAGAACATCTCACATACTGTGAAGGTGTTAGAAACCCTGAAGAAGCACCAACTGCTGGCCAATATCAAGAAATGTGAGTTTTCTCAACAATATTTGGTGTATTTGGGGTATGTGATCGGTGGAGGGGAGCTCAAGATAGATCCCACAAAGATGGAGACCAACATGAAATGCCTAGTTCCTACAAATTTCATTGAAGTTAGGATTTTTGTTGGGGCAACACAATACTTATGGAATTTAATAGCTTCATTTTTTGTGGTAGCTGCACCACTCCACACCATAACAACCAGTGGTAAGAGTTTCCATTGGGGGGAGAATCAATAGAAGGCCTTTGATGATATGAAAAAAATATCAGTCAAGAACTAGTTCTCACACTACCAAACTTGCAGAATCCCTTCGAAGTGGAGACACATGCAAGTGGGTATGCCATGGGAGTAGTACTGATGCAGGGAGGAAGGCCCGTATGCTATCATTATGAAGTATTTAATGGGGTAGTTCTCAACTACCCTACCTAGGAAAATGAGCTCTATACCTTGGTAAAAACTGTCAAAAAGTGGAAGCACTATCTGATGGCCAAGGAGACCATCATCCACACATATCACCAACAACTACAATATTTGTAGGCCCAAAGTAAGCTACAAAAAACCATACATTACAAGTGGATGGGTTTTTTACAATAATTTCATTTGGTCATAAAGTATAATAAGGGTATGAAAAATAAGTTGGCAGGCATGCTTTATTGACCACCCACATCTAAGATTACAAGTTTGGAAACTTTGATGCACATGGATCATTTTACCCATGATGCATATAGATATGCATAGACAAAATATGAGGACTTCAAGGAGGTGTTTCAACACCTACATGGCCAAATTCATATAGAAGAAGGTGATGGAAAGGTTGACTATCATTTCCAGAATGGTTTATTCTAAAAGCGTGACAAGCTCCATGTTCCTAAAGGTGAATGCTTGCAACTTATAAGAGAGGCTTAGACCTCCAAGGTTGAAGGACATTTTGGTGTTGGGAAGACAATTTCCAACTTATAGAGGTATGTATAATGGCCCAAAATACAAGAGGATGTAACACGATGTATTAGAGGATGTATAATTTGTTGTAACAACAAGCCCAATAACAAGAAGCAAGGTCTATACCATTCCTTACCTATACCCAATCAACATTGGGAAAGTATTTCCATGGATTTGGTGGGAGATTTACGAACAACCAAGAAGGGACATGACTATTTATTTGTGGTAGTTTACAGTTTCAAAAAAATGTGCATTCTCATGCCTTCTAAAAATACCATCAACAAACAAGAAGCAACAAACAATCTCTTTGAACAGGTTTGGGTGCACTTTGGGATACCAAGGAACATAATCTCAGACATGGATACCATATTTATCAATGCAATTTTGGACTACATTGTGGGAGAAGATGGACACTAATTTGAATAGGTCTACAACATTCCATCCATAGACAAATTGGAAAACAAAAGTAGTCAATATGACTTTGCTGTATAGTTTGAGGGGTTACAATCAGAAGCATTCAAAGAACTGGGATGAAAATATGATCTATATACAACAATCTTATAACAGATCAACACACACTTCTACTAGTAAGTCACCTTTTGAAACTTACTTTGGATATTTACCACCTTCACCCTTAGATGTTGTATATGGAAAACAAGGAAGAGTGAAGGATGACCTCACAGGAAATGCATTAAAAGAAAAAAAATTTGTTGAGAAGATTAGGAAGATCCATTTGCAAGTACAAGAGACGTTGAAGAAGTCACAGGAAAAGTAAAAGGCTAGACATGACCAACACAGGATAGAGACAATATTTAGAGTGGGAGACAGAGTATGGTTACATCTGAATAATGAAAGGCTACGGGGCCCTGGTAAAAATATCAAGTCTCTACAATATGGTCCTTTTGAGGTATTGGAAAAGGTAGGATATAATGCCTACAAACTCAGTCTACCCCCATACATGCACATTTACTTAGTAGTGAATGTGGAGATTCTCAAACTCTATGAGCCTTCCATGTTGGGTCATGAGGATGAGCAAGTCCTACCTTCCATAGAGGAATTAACACCAGATGCTCAAGAAGAGTTAGTAGAGGACATAGTTTTGCATAAGCGGTCTAGAAATACAAGATAGGGGCAACATGACCTTTGGTAGATTGGGTTGAAAGGACAACTTCCAGGAAAAGAAAAGTGGTACTCCAAGGAGAAGGTAGAGGAAAAATTTTCTCACCTCATTTAATAAAGGTTTTGGAGACCAAAAGCCTCCCTAAATGGGGAGGTATGATCCATATTGAATCATTATATTATTTTTTCATCTATCTCTATGCTTTCATATTGGAAAAACAATGGAGGAATCAACTTGTAGGGTCATTTTAGTGGCAGGTCCCAGTTTGGAAAATTGGGGTCCGAAACCTTCTAAAGCCATTTTGAGGTATTAAATGGTGGTTTTGGGGTTCTAGTGTCTAGAACTTGTTCCCTTCCCCATGATGGTGTTCTATACTCCGAGACCTTTCCAAAGGTGCCAACCATGCGTCAATTAGAGTTCATATGCAAAAGTTATGCCTCCTGCAAGTTGACCTATCATGTTGACCACCATGGTATGAGAGGATGCCACATCAACCCCCATTACTCATGCATATGGGGCTACCCATGCGAGTAATTTAAAGAATATTCTAGAAGGTTAAAAACCCTACCACAATTGAGGGTTGAGGAAGTAAAAAACCTACTCCTAGATTGTTATTGAATGATGTTAAATACTAGGTCACTAGGAGGAGAAGGGGTTACATTTTATGTTATTGTATGTTGTTCCATAACAGAGTAGAACAATTGGGAGTGGGAAATTAGAGAGCATAACATAGGGGGTTAATATTCTGTAGTAACCTAACAGGCCACAGGTCTCAAGTAAATCCATAGAGAGTGCCTTATTCTTTGTACTTGCATTATTTCCATACCAAAGAAAAGAGAGCAGAGCAACCTCACCTTTTAGTTGGGTTTTCTCCCGTAAGGGTTTCCTAGAGAAAATATTTGTGTTATCTAGTGAATGATGTGTGATTGTATTTTACTATTCTTTATCTTCTGCATTTTATCTATTTCATGCATAAGCAAAAAATCAGTAACTAAATCTTCTGGAATCTAAAGGAATTTAATCTTCACAGTGTAGATTTCAATTTTATTTATCATATCTGTTGTAATGAATTGTTCTAGTGGAATATCCATGACAATTTACAGATAAAAAATCTTCTCTCTTTTTTCAGATGAATTTCCTTCTCTTCCCATGTTTGTTGACTCTCACATTCCCCAATGTTGATTGTACTCACCCCCCATGCTCTCATAACTATGGGATGTGACTTTTCAAACTAACTCTCTTACATGTGTTTAATGATTGTCTTTGGGAACACTCAAATAGAAAAATAGAAGGTTCATACACCAATAATAATTTTAGGAAGTGGGTATGAATTAATAGGCATGCGTAATTCTCCCTTGGACCCCCTCTTAGAACCTCCCCTTCTCTTGTGGAAACTTAGCCCCCATTACTTTGTCCATGTTAGTCTACAGTTGATGATACATTTATTTTATTATTATTGATATACAATGTTTACATAGTACATCATCGAGCCCACGATCATATATTGTATTTACATTATACATTGCTAAACTGGGGATTAAAAATGGGGATGTTACATAAACTAACCAAGCTTTATGTCTTTCAACACTCCCATCTAATGCATACTTAGTTTTATACACACATTTACATTTGACTAATTTTATTCCTTTTGGAAGATTTACAAGAGCCCACGTATCATTCAATATTAAGGAACAATATTCTTCATTCATTGTTGCATTTCAATATGGATGGCTAGAAGCTTATGCAAATTCTTGTGGATCATGAATCTCTAAAACTTGAGGTAAAAGAGAGAAGGCGTGTTGGAACTGTGAACATGTACAATGCTAAGATGAAGGACCATCAATAAGATCACCAATAACTTCTTGTGTTGTACAGACCCATATAGGAATTTGTGGTGTTGGTGCAAGTTCATGTTCAATGGAATCAACTGGAGGAGGGTGAGTAGACAAAGGTAGATTTTTGTTTTCACTGTTATCATCTAAAGAAGAAACTAGAATAGGAGCACTAGTAGGAAAATTGGGAATAGAAGATGGCACATTCTTCTAAGATGGCACAAATGTCAAATTAGGCATGCAAAATAGGAAACCTTAATCAAATTTGACATCTCTCCTAATAATAATTACATTTGAATGAGGTTGAATAAGTCTATAACCTTTTACATCTTTGGAATATTCAACAAAAATGGACTTCTCACTCTTCAGTTGTGATGCTTTTTTTTCTCATAAGAAATGTGAACCCATGCTTCACTACCAAACACACGAAAGTGGATTACATATGGATTAATGTTACTTAATGCTTATTCCATTTTTACATGTTTTAAAGCCTCTGTATGAGTGTGATTAACTATTTATTTTTCACAATTAATGGCTTCTACCCAAAAATGAGGATTTAATCTCTTAGATTGGACCATATGATTTGCCATTTCTTTTAGTGTGGAATTCTTTCTCTCAACAACACCATTTAGTTGTGGTATGGAATAGAATGTTGCATCTGATTGCCCTATGAAGTGCAATAAGATGTAAATTCATTGTTAATGTATTCACCCCCATTATCTATTCTTACAATTTTATGAAGTTGATGTCCAACTTGTTTTATTGTAGGATAAACACATGTTAAAATTTCCACTCTTAAGTTTTAATAAATAAACATAAGTGTGTATGGAGAAGTCATCAATGAAAGTTAAGAAGTATTTGAAGCCAGAGAAGGAAATAGAAGGATTTAGACCATAAAAATCACTATGAACAAGTTTTAAAGGGGGCGAGTTGTGCCCAGATGTAGATTTGTCAAAATTGTACATGTGATGTTTGTTAAAAACACAATCAGAACAAACACCATATCCCTAGGAAACAAGACGAAGACTAGTCACCATATTCTATTTATATATTTTTTGAAATGAGTGATATTTTAAATGCCCAGACCACTCATTCCAAGTTTTCTCATGTCATCACTATGAGCAATAAAAACCGAGGGAAGAGACGATGACCTAAAGTTTTCAAATCTATACAACCTGGTAATATCATAAAAAAATCTAGTTGCAAAGACATGCTTAGGATCTTTCAAATCCTCAATTACAACTTGGTGAAGTGATTACAACTTTATTAACTTCCCTCAAATGAGTGATTTGAGACATTGATAAAAAGTTGTAGGAGAGAGTGGAACACATAATACAACATTAAAATGACCATCATCTATTTGAATTTCTCCAGACCCTATAACGCTATGATGTCTATCATCAACAACATATATTTTTTTAGTGTTACATTCATTAAGAGTAAAAAATATGGATTTATCCATAGCAATATAATAAGATGCTCCATAATCAATATTAAGCCATGTTATCGCAGGATTTGTACTTGTGCCAAATTCCCACATAAGTCTTCAAATCCATGTAACTAAAGAATAACCCACCACTGTCACCTTAGTAGGAAATCCCCACATTTTAGATATGGATGAGATCCAGACCAAGGGAGGCATCCTCGATAAACTCAAGGGATCAGATAGGAAATATTTAGCCAAGTTTGGAGGTCCCTCTCACCGGTTACCTATGTCAAAAGGTTTATGTCTGTGAAATTGAGGCAAAGGAAGAAATTTGGGTACATACCTGGAATGAGAACAATTGCAACATATATGTAGTGATTTCCAAGTACCAATATGATAATATCACCTCAATAGACAATAGATAACATAAATATATGGCGACTTATGTAAACCCAAAGCAGGAGAAAACCACATAATGATTTTTCTTATATGTCTTTAATAATTACATTCATTGGAAGCACCAACTTCCTTTGTTTTCCAGCCGCAACTGGAAGGAGGCTCCAACCCCCTAGTTTCTCAGGATACAACATGAGGGAAGCTCCAAATCCCCAATTCTCTGGCTACAACTAGAAGGAGGCCAAAACCCCCTATGTTCTTCGGCTACAACCATCTATCCTTTCCCCGTACAACTTCCCTAACATATAAGTAGAATGATGGAACCACTGTCACACTATCACTGTGAGATATATTGCTGTAAACATGTACCAATCAACCTGCACCAAACAACTTGTACCAATAACCTGAACCATGCATCAACCTATACCTCAACCTGTACCATAAACAAGTGCATAAACCATGCACCAACCTATACCTCAACTTGTACCATCAATGAGTTCATCAACCATGCACCAAACCTATACGAATAACCTATCACAACAACCTATCCAAACAACCTATCACAACAACCTGTCTCATCAATATTATCAAACAAATTAGATATACTCACCAAGATCAATCACCAAGACAACTCTCAAAGATGTACATCAACCAAGCAGAACACAACAACTCATAATATTCACCAAGATCAATATGTGCTTCTAATAATATACCAATACAAGCATGCTACATCATCCATAAACCATGTGTCAACAATACTACTAACAAGTGCCTCCAACCATGTACCAAGTATGTACAAATCATGTATCAACTACTCATCAACAATGACTCATCAAGATGTACCAACATCATCAACTATACACCTCATGTATGTGCCAACTCATCAACTACTTGTCTCAACCATGTACCCAACATGTACCTCAACCAAAAGCCCTCATCAATTTCATCATCCAAATCTGATTTGT